>SSNS01000153.1:92500-324422 GCA_006937985.1 Aphyosemion australe | reverse complement strand
CCTCCTCCTTCTCCTCCTCCTCCTCCTCCTCCTCACCCTTCCTCCCTCACTTGCCCGCGCGCCTCTACCTGAACAGGGACGCGACAGAGCCGGACGGACCGAAGCGGGGTCAGCAGGATCCGTGTTCCGGGCCAGGACTACCGTGATGCTGGGCTCGGTGAAGATGGAAGGTCATGAAGCTCCGGACTGGAGCGGATACTACAGCGAAGAGGTCGGTTCCGGCTCGGTTCCGTCTGACATAAACGGTTTATTATTATAATATATAATAATAAAAATACCCGCGCGGAGTTAAGATCAGAAAACCCAGAGGGCAAAAAAAGAGAAGACTGTTTGTTAAATTTATTTATAAAAACTCTTCTAAAGTAAATTTAACACAAACCGAACCTGGTTCCAGAACCAGATCACAAGTTCTGAGATTTATTAGTTCCTTTGAACTTGTATTTTTATTTGTTAATTCAGATTTATGAAGGAAAGCGAAGAAAACCTGAATTAGTTCATGTTTACGGGAAAAAGCATGAAATCCTCTGAATTATCGGATAAAAAAATGATCTGTTTAAACATTAATTGCCTCTAAATTTAGGAGGAATAAAATAAATAAATAATAATAGATAAAACCAGTGAAAAATATGTTTGCTGTTAATAAAAATCGGCCTGATTTTATGTTGTTTGTTTTTATTTATTCTCGGGTTTTTGTTGCTAAAATAAAAATGAACTCTAACACAAAAGTATTTTTAATTATTGATGTCATCTGTCTATTTTTAATGTGAGTCTTATCTAATAAACGCAAAGCTGTTTGGGTTTTCAGAATAAAAGTAATCTGAAAACGAGAAAAAATATTGAAGTTTTAAAATAGTAAATGTTGCTGATGGTCCGGATTATTTATTCCATGTTTTAATTATAATTTAACTAACCTGGGAAATTTATTTGAATAGCTGCTGATTGTTGCATTTAGACTGAAGGAGATTTAAAACATTTACGTTACTTTCAGCTCTAAAATGATCAAAAATAAACAAATTGTTCTATAAAAATCTCTTTATTCAGTCCTGAAACGGAGCAGATAACAAAACATTTATTTAAATATTAAATATAAATTTTAATCAGTTTAAAACAGTGTGACCAAATTTACCTGAGTTAAAAAAATTAACACTATTTAAGTATGTTGTTATTATAATAATAATAATAATAATAATAATAATAATAATAATAATAATAATAATAATAATAATAATAATAATAATAATAATAAATCGATTTTAGGGCTGAAACGACACATTTGTCCGTGAATATGAAATTTTATTTATTTTCCAATAAAACTTTAAAATCGTTTTGAAAATGTGAATTTATTTTTATCCATGTGAGGATTTGATTAAATTCAGACTGAAGACAGAAGTCAGAAAACCTATTTAAAATAATCAGAACACAACAGCAACATCTTCATTCAGCTGAACATGGATTTTATCTTTCTGATTTATTCTAAACTCATTTATATTTAAAGCAACATAAACAAACAATTGGAGGTTTTATTCAACAAAGCTTTGATCTGGTTCTGGTCTCGCTGGACCTTCTGACTTATTTCAAACCAACTCTTGCTGGATGGTTTTGGTTTAAATGAGTCGGATCTGGTTGGAGTGTTTTAACTGTCTAATTGCTCCTTTGGTGATCTGGTTCTATGTGTTCTAGATCTAGCTTTAACCTTTGATTGAACCCTGGTAGATTCTGGTTCTCAGAATGACCCACCAGCTCTTCTTAGTGTCCATGAAGCTGCCTGTGGTTCTAACGCGTCCTGGTCTTGTTGCAGGTGTACTCTCCGATGGCAGGCAGCGGGATGGGTTCTGGTCTCGGGATGGCTTCCATGTCAGGCTACATGTCCAGCAACGGGACCACGTCTGGCTCCTTCAACATGTCCTACAATGGTACTGGTCTGAATCCTTCCTCGGTAGGGGGGGTGGGAGGCTCAGCTCCGACATCCATGTCAGGTCTGGGGGGCGGGATGGCCTCCATGGGTGGGGCTCTGAGTCCATCCGGTGTGGGCTCGGTGTCGGCTCAGCAGGCCTCCATGGGCCTGAACCCATACGGGGGCATGAGTCCCACCATGAGCTCCAGCATGGCCTTCGGTGGAGGTGGACTGAATCGGACCCGGGACCAGAAAACGTTCAGACGGAGCTACCCGCACGCCAAGCCGCCCTACTCCTACATTTCTCTGATCACCATGGCGATCCAGCAGGCACCCAGTAAGATGCTGACCCTGAGTGAGATCTACCAGTGGATCATGGACCTGTTCCCGTACTACCGGCAGAATCAGCAGCGCTGGCAGAACTCCATCCGACACTCGCTGTCCTTCAACGACTGTTTTGTCAAAGTGTCTCGCTCGCCGGACAAACCGGGGAAGGGTTCCTACTGGACCCTGCACCCAGACTCTGGGAACATGTTTGAGAACGGCTGCTACCTGCGGCGGCAGAAAAGGTTCAAGTGTGAGAAAAAGATGTCGGTGAAGGGGGACGTCAGGAAGGACCAGATGGTTTCTGGGGGGAGCCAGGGAGCCTCTCATGCAGGGGAGTCCACCAAACCCACCGGACTTCTGGATTCTCCTGTGGCCTCCTCCAGCCAGGCGCCGTCCCACCCTGGTCTGGACCTCAGGGAGGGGGTTGGTGGGGTCTCAGACCTGAAGGTGTCCAGCTCTCAGTTACTGTCTTCGCTGTCCCTGCCACCCCATTCCCTGGCCCACGAGAACCCTTTACACATCAAAGGAGACCCCCACTATTCCTTCAACCACCCGTTTTCTATCAACAACCTGATGTCGTCCTCAGAGCAGCAGCACAAACTGGACCTGAAGGCCTACGAGGCCCTCCAGAACTCTTCTTACAGCGGTGGGGGCATGTCCGGTCTATCAGGGCGGACCATGGAGACGCTGGAGGCCTCGTACTACCAGGGCATGTATCCCAGACCCCTGCTGAACAGCTCGTCGTAGCTGCCCGACCCGGACCTTCTGCATGCAGCTGAACTGGACTCCTGCACTGTGACCATTTTATCATGCTGACGTTTCAGTCTGAGCCAATAAGATCTGATCCCAGGTCTGTGGTCTCCTCACACACACAGATAGAAACTACTGAAACGGATTTAGAATCCTGGAAAAGTAAACAGTCACAGGGAATGTCAAAGGTCACATTAAAGCCCTGACAGAAGAGTCAGGTCAGACCCCCTAAAACCAGGACCTCGTGGTCCACGACTGTTGGAGACATGTCTCTGTTGGACTGGATCTTTTTCAGTTGTAATTTTGTCCTAAAGTGTCTGAACTTTGTCTCATTTCATTCACCATCTGTTCCCAAAGTCGTCTCGCGTTTCTCCACTTTCTGACTCACGGAAACCAGACTGAGATCCAGACAGGTTCTAGTCGGGTCCCAGAGAAAGACCCAATGGGAGAAAATTTGTCTTGAAAATCTATTGAATATGTTCAAAATTCCGGCCTTTTGAAAGCGAGGCCCTGAGACTCATGAGAGCAAATGGAGAACCCTGGAGAACATTTTGAGATGTTCTAGAAAGCCCCTCTGTCTCCAACAGTCGTGTCCTGGTGAGATCCTGGTTTTAGGACTCTGCTGATGCTGTGGTTCATGTCTGGATTCTTCTATGAGGACCAGAGGACCTACCCAGTCTGACCTGGACTATGTGGTCCAGATGAGGAAGCAGAACAAACTCTTCTTGATCTGGTCAGGACAGTTTGGGATCAGGGTCCTGGGTCTGAGTCTGTAGTCAGGTTTAGAGATTAACATTTTTTATTCTATCAGCAGATCTGAGTTCTGAATCCTGAATTAAAAACCTTGAACCTGAACCTGGTCCAGGAACTGGACCACAGATGAGAGGTCCACTCAGCTCTGCTGTTAGTGCTTCAGATCCAGATTCAGGATGGATCCGGCGGCAGCAGAACCGGTCCATCCTGTGAGCGGACCTTTTACAGCCCAGCTGAACTGAAGGTCTCTGACCCTAACCCAGAACCGGTTCTGTCCCGGTCAGGTTTGTTTACCTGATGATGTCGTCCTGGAAACGTCTACAGGAACGGATCAAAGAATCATCAGAGAGACGGGGATCTATTTCTCCCACGACCTCGTCTGGCTCCCCGCTGACCTCCTGAAGGGTCACGACCCCTCAGTTTGACAATCCCACTGCAGACCCCCCCCCCCCCCCCCCCCCCCCCCCATTATTCTGAATCTCCGATCGTAGCTTCAAAGTAAAACTTGTCTCACCAACAGTCAGTTGATGGGAGAGCAAATATAAAACATGTTGGTTCTGTTGAAGGATGCAGGCTTTAATTATTCCTAATTAAATCCAATCACAACATTTTGTATAAACTATCTTTATTATTAATATGAGTAAAAAAACAGTAAAACAGGTTTGATTACATTTTTTTAAACAAAATTAAAAAAGCTGAAAAGAAAAAAAATGTTTTATTTTGTCAATAAAAAAAATGAGCTGACATGGATGAGGAGAAGGCTCAGCCCGGTTCTACCAGAACACACTCTGAACCCTGAGCTCTGACTCCTGCAGAACCAGAACCAGCTCATGCAGACCAAACCCAGAACCACTCCAGTTGTTACTAAACTGATCATGAAGGAAACATCAGCTGAGCAGATCTGAGATCTGGACCAACAGCTGACCCACAAACATCCTGTCCCTCTGGTTTATTGTCCCCCGGTTCCCTGCAGACCCAGTTCCACCTGTTTTAATTTAATTTATAAGGAACCAGCTCATGAGCACATATCCGAGCAGCAGAACCAGAACCAGAACCAGGCTGACTGTTCTGATAGTTTGTGATTCAGTCTTTTATTGGTTGTGTGCATGAATGAGGTGAGAGGTTCCCGCTGAGTCTGATCCGTGTTGCTTTTGGACTCTGATGCATGTTCTTAACTTAATGTGTCATTTTTAAATAAAACAAACCGGAAACAGCAGTTTGTTTCTTTTCTCCTGATTTCAGACTTTAACCTGCGCGCGACCATTCTCCACCTGATTTAGATGAAAACAAATGAAACTGTTTGTCGGCAGATGTTCAGTCAGAACTTATCAGCTGATATTAAGTTTCGTTTGAAGAATTGGATTTTTAGTGCAGAAATAAAATATTAATTGTCCAAAATCAGGTCCGAGAGCCGCAGGCGGATCCGGTTATTTATGAGCTTTGAGTTCGGATTGAGACCTCTAAAATATAAAAACTATTTTTTAAATATAAATTGTTGGAAAAATAAAATTCATATTTAGAGCCTAAATTTAAATAGTTTTGAAATGAAATAAGGACATCAGCTCAGGTGAGACAGAATAAAATATAGATAATAATAAAATATCCGAGGCTCTCCTCGAGACGCAAAATAGATAAAAAATGATTAAAATAAATATAATATTGTCTCTTAATTAACAAACAAAATCAAACCGAAGCTTTTCAAGTCTCCGGACCCGGTTCCGTCCCGGATTCGGCGGATCTCGCCGCGGATCCTGAACCGGAACCCGTCTTACTTTGATCTGAGGCGGTTTGACGCGTTTTGGCTCCAGAACTTCAAAGAGTCTCCGGTGATCCCGGAATTATCCGCTCATTAGGCGCAGAAACTGTAGCGGAGCGCTGAAAGAACCGGAACAAAGGGACCGGAGCCGAGTCCAAAACACACTGATGAGGACGAATAAAATAACAACAAAAACAAACAAACAAATAGATAAACAAACAAACAGCCGGGAAGGTTTCATTTTAATTTAAATAAATACGGTTATTAATCAGGCATTAAAGTAAAAATTATTATTATTATTATTATTATTATTATTATTATATGTTTTTATGGATTCATAAATCCGGCACATAAAGCGAGATTAATGATCGAACTAACGTTCGAACTGGTCACACACAATAAACTCACTAACAGCTTCCTTCTAGAGAACATATTATGGGATGCTGCAGGTTGAAGATCTGAGGGACCGAATCGGATCTGGATCCAGTCTGGGAAGAGTTACAGCTAGAAACCAAGATGAGAAAATAGGCACACACACACACACGCACGCACGCACGCGCGCGCACGCACACACACACACACACACACACACACACACACACACACACACACACACACACACACACACACACACGCTTGTTTTCCAGACCTCACCTTTCTGGGTGAATTATTCTGCAGGAGGAGCGACTGCTCAGGTGTGAACTACCTGACTCCTGATGCAGGGTTCAGGTGAAAACTGGCAGCTTCATTATTTACTGACATCGCCATCGTTTTAGTCAGAACCTTTCAGCGTTCTGTGGCTCCGAGTTTTTGATCTTCTGGGAATGTTTTTGGGTTATTCACCGAGTGCCACCCAGTCTGCTGATGTAATACGAGCCATATGTTCCTGGTGGAGACCAGCCAGGCTGCTCAGGACGCCATGTCAGCGGTGATGGTGGTGTCAACGGCAGCCTGGGGGCCCGAGCGTCGCTTCACTAAAGCCTTCAGCCCTTTTTCTCTCCACTCACGCCTTATGGAAGAACATGTTGGCCACAATACGGCGGCCTTCAGCCTCTTTCTTCCCCCCGTCTTTCATTGCCCCACTAGAAAGCCAAGAACAGGGGCCCCAGGGCCACTAAGGCCTTTTGATAGGGATTGGAATTAATTATCTCCAATAATACAATTGTGCTTGGTCAACGAAAAGAGCAAAGAAATCCCCTCTAGAATCAGAGAGAAGAGAAGAAAGAAAGCTGCAGCTTTTCCATTAAAATGATTCCAAGGAAGTTTATTAGAGCTTTGTGAGGCGGTAATATGGATCAGCCAGGAGGTTGGTGGTCCTGGGTGGGGGAGGGACGGGGATGGGGGGGTCAGAGACGTTCAGGTCAGTGGGATGGTGTTGTGGTTTTGGATCTTTGTTTTAGTTTAGGTGTTTTGATTCAGTCCTGGTTTGTGTTGGACTCATGTCTGTTAGATCAGTGGGCTCTTCTGTTCTTTGGTTCTGTTTTGTCTCCTTCTCATAGTCTCCGCCTCTAGATGTCCTCAGCTGTCCCTGTTAGATCCTCACTCACCACCTGTCTCACCTGCTGTCGTTCCCAGACCAACCTGATGCTTGGCTTTCTTAAGTTCTGTGTCTGATCCCTGGTTTCTGATCTGGTCTGGTTCTTCAGTCAGAACCTGGACTGAGTGTCTTTGCAAACTTCATTCCTTTCAGATGACTTTGAACCATCAACATATGTAAAAATGGATAAAAAGGTTCCTGTTTTGCCTGCTGGTGAAAAGTGAAGCCATGAACCAGGGTGTGAAAACTCCGGATGAGGGGCTGGACATCACATCTACTCGCCTGGTCGAAAGTCCCTCCTGTTCTTGTTTAAGTTAGCTTTAATAAACCGAAGCATGAAGATAAAAACTTAGATAAAGGCAAATTATTGAGTTGGTTAAATATAAAAGTTTACCTTCAACCATCGTCCTGTCTTCTCAGCATCATTAGTCAGGGATTCAGGTGAGTGACTTCCTGCTTTTGGCTCCAGTTTAGAGCTGCAGCCTGCAGCCTTTACACCCAAAGAGTAGTTTATCCCCCAAAGTCCAGTCCAGTCGTGCTTAGAGTCAAAACTGTTACAGAATTTCTTTTAGAAATATCTATGGAAGAGGATTAGGGCCACTAAAAAAAATGTTAACATGAGAATGCTGAAAAAAAAAAAAGTCTGACTTTTTTCTGAGATTACAGTCAGAAATCTTTTTTCCTTTTATCTACTCTCTAAGATTTGTTGTCATTTTTTAAAATTACAATTATGTTTCTTTAATTAGGTTTAAAATGAAGAGTTAAGAACCATTGTAGAAGGTCCAAAGAGCGACTTGTGGCTCCAGAGCTGCCGGTTGCATTCCCCGGGTTCAGAGCATTCTACCAGGTCTTCAGCGTATCTGCTAACCGTAGTTATGTTAATAAACTTATGTAACGTCTCTATACTATTTCTCTTCTTCTGCAGTAGTTTATAACAGCAACGTGGTTGAATGACTGGTATGGAACATTAACAGATGAGAGGTTGATAACATGGAATTACTTGCTGAGTATTTCCATGAAGCTCTGCTTCACTGAGCTGCTCCAACAGCACCGTTTATAACACCTCTCTACCTCGCTTAGTATCTCCAACTTCAGTGCTGTAGAATTCATCTTCATTACCGCAGCTATAAATATGATTTGTGTTTATACAGAGAGGAGAAACACACCTGCAGGACACGTTTGCATCTTTTAAAATATTTAAATGGAGGCGTGTCAAAGGGGAGGAGCCTCATGTGGCTGGATTCCATGTTGGTCTGTAGGCAGGTGAGTTACTTATAAGATATTCCAAGTCCTTTCTTTATAGGAGGATCTTTGTTGACATATGTTTTCATCGTTGTGCGTATGCTCGAGTGTCTGTGTGGCAGAAGANNNNACGGCCTGCTATCAATACGCGACATACACTTTCACGCGAGTTTACGGGCGAAATCCCCAAAATATAAACACTTTAACGTCTAAAGACAGGAGGAGGGTTAGAGAGAAGCTTAAATTCTGTAATGAAGACAAAAATAAAGTTATTTAAAGCCTCTTTGAGCTCTGGGATGACAGAAAACGGTGGTCCGATTCGCCGGTGTTTTTTCCACAAATCTGCTGGGGAGACGTTTATTCCTATTCAACAGAAAGCCCTGGACCCTTCACTCATGAACAGTTAAAGGCTTTCAAACGTCTGGAGGTCTACGATTATTGTGTTTCAAGGAAAGTTTGGCTGAACTATTCTGCAAAACAGGAAGCCGTGACTTCGGTAAAGCCGTGGTCGTGCTAAAGTCGGCACCGGCCGGTGTACCGTGATTCACATCACCTGTGGGTGGATAAATCCTCACGGCGACTGCAAAGCTAAGTCTTCATTAATCAGTGTTGTTATTTTTTACTCATTCATTTATTTATTATTATAACGATCGCGGGCTGAGACGCCTGAATCAGAACGCAAAAACTAAATGACTCCGTGGATATAAAACTACACGAAGATGAATATTTTAAAAAGCATCTTCTCTTATTAACAAATACTTAGTTACAAGCACTTACCACGAACAAATGAGCACAAACTCCGTTGCTGCATGAATCCAGGCATTCTTCAGACAGTCGGGTCACCCACAATCATCTATTTCGTATTTCGCGCTCCTTTACGGAGGAAATTCTAATAAAACTTTTTATCAAGCCTCCCACGGGCCAAACGATCAACCACACAGCAAGAATGATCCATCTGCTTCGTTAAATCCTCCTCCAAACGTGCAAAACAATTGAATTATAGGCAAAATACGCTGTTTGTTGCCACCCAGGTCCCATGATGCAATGCGAAAAACATAAACATTGACGTCACAAAAGATCCTCCTATAAAGAGCGTGTAATCATGGATCAAACATATTTAATTTCAAATCAGACTCCATTATTGGAGACCTTTCAGTCAGGTCATGTGGAGCTGAACATGTCGCTCTGATTGAGAACGCTACACCAGCTGGTCTCACTGTTGTGAAGTCATGAGGTCATAAGTGTTTGTGGAACTCATCATCACTGAGCAGTGTGCACTCAGTCTAAGTTAGATTCAAGGATTCTTTGGAAGAGAATTATCTGAATTATTCTGAATTGTTTCTTATGTGGAAGACAGAGCAAACATCAGAGCTCATTTCTTATTCGTTGTCATTGTCAAATCTTATCTGGGTTCAGGTCATGAGGTCATGAAGCCCAGTACTGTCCTTAAAGAGGTCCTTCACTCATACTTTAATACATCTGCAGTGGTCTCCAGTAGGAATAAATGCTTTGTAAGTTGTACTCTGAGGGGGAAAAAAAGCTCTGGTGCACCTGTTTCAGCATTGGAGAATTCAGCCAGAGGAGAAAGTGGCTTCAGACAACAGGATTTGGAGTCTTATTTCCTGATATTTGGACATCTCTCCTCTGATTGGCTAACAGCAACACGACTCTACCACTGACTCTGTTTGCTCTGCAACGTTGATGTTTTATCTCCACAAATAACTTGAGCCTGGAGGAGTTCTGCTGTGTGGTGGAGTTGCTAATGCTAACGGTTAGCTTCTACTAGTTGAGACGTTCTCTACTGTTTCCTGGACGCTAAACCAACAACAGCCTTCCCTGTCGTGAGTCAAGATGGGTGAGTTCATGAACGTTAAGTGACAGTGTGACGTAGATCTGTCAGGATTTTCAAATACTGGAGTTTCACCGTCTATTTTCTATCAGAAGCTAATACAGGAGATAGGTGTGAAAAACTCAGAGTGACCAAAGATTTTCAAAAATTATAAGTAAAAAATGGTTTCTCAGTGCAGGATGTCTTCAACCAAGCAACTCCACCCATGTCTGAACCACTGCTGCACGCTGCCTGCCCTCTGGAACCCACAGACCAGCTATGTCCTGTAGGCCTCCTTCAGCCTGATGGCTCCTTTAACCTTTGGTGTCCAACAGCAGGTTACCGTCATGACTGCAACAGCAACCCTCCGACCTAAGATAGCAATAGATGCCTCAACATCATAGCTAATGTCTGAGCGTAGATCAGAACCAACATCAGAGCTAAAATCAGCACTAATCACAGCTAACATCAGAGTTACCATCTGAGCTATTATGAACATCACCATTTGAACTAAAATCTGAGCTAATGTCAGGGCTAAATTCTTTAGCTGGAGTCGTGGAGCTGTGACATCACTGAAATCTGATAGGGTAATGCCAGTGTTGGTCCTGGTCCAATAAACTGTTGGTGGTCTGGGACTGACACCAGTAAGGCAGCGAGAGGTCGTGACAGCCAATCAGATGGCAGGATTCCCTGTGGCGGTGGATTTTATTTTCCTATATTCAGAATCTGAATATGATTTCACAGCCAACAAGAGATCAGAAAGATCAGCCTCATGCAGACACATGGTCACACACACCAACGCTCCCAGGTGGCGTCAGAAGTTGGAGCCCCAACAAACTGAGTCTTTCTTCAGAACAAGGAGATTAACCACTGCAGGATTAAGACAAGGACACCCAAGTCGACCACAAGTGGTCCGCCATCACCATGGAAACCAGCCTTTGGTGGGAGGCAGCGACCCCCTTTTCCAATCCACCCAGATAAATACCCCACGCCTCAGAAATGTCTTCATTAAAGGGTTTCTCTATTTTAGGCTTCATTTTTCTTTCCTCTCATCATCTCATTTCTGTAAGGAATTCCCGGTAACCTGTTCACGCCACTCTGGTCTCCGTTAAAAATCAAAAGGTTTCATATTAGATCTCCTCAAACTGTTAGACGTGTTAGTCACAGAGCAAACAGATGATACCTAAAAAGAAAAAAGCACTAAATAGACAACTTCACCAACATCCTGATCACAAACAGACGTTTATCATGTTCTGGCTCGTGTTTTCTTTTTATGTGAACATCTGAATCTAGAACAGTGTGTAAACGTGTGTGATGTGTTGAAAAGCGCCTTGGGGGGTTGTAGATATGGATTGTGCGACCTACAGCTCTGGGGCCACATGTGGCTGTTTGTAGCTTTTACCAAATTAACAAGAATCTTATTTATAATAACTACAAAATAAAAGATTCTTTATAAGTTTTGATCTGCTGCATAAATCAATCAGATGGATCAGGTCGCTAAAATATTTGATCAAATTAGTTCAACTTCCAGACCAGTTTTGAAATAAACCACAAAAATTAGACCTTATAAAATGACTTTGGAAGAAAATGCTGAATCCTGACAGATTTACATAATCAGCATTTAACCTGAACACAGACGTTTGTACAAATTAATCAGTGACATAATATAAGTCTATTTATTTTGTTATATTCAGAACTATTTTATTGTTCTTAGTCTCGTTTTTTTATTAGTTTGGTTTTTGTCTGTTTTTTACTAATCAGTTTAACTTATTTATGCTTTATTTGACTTTTTAAATTATTAACAGGGACATTGACACATAAATTTAAGAAATTCCACAAAAATTCCACAAAATCATGTCTCATTTTTTTGATCATGTTTAAAAAAAAAAGTCAGGGCTTCAATAAAATCCTATTAAAAACCTAATTCATTAAAAATGTGTTCAAGTAAATGTTTTTCACAGTTGAACATCCAACAAGCTGGATTAAATTTAGCTCACTCTAATGAATTATTAGGAAGCAAGTACATCTTTTCTTATTTCAGAGTAGAAAACTTATTAATTTTCCATAAAAATGTCACAAAAGCTGGTTAGATGTTTATGTTTTATTAAAACTGACAGAAACAGGAAAGTTTCCCTCTTTACAAGAGTTTGGTCCTGATGTACACAAATAAATGTCATTACAGTTCCTTTGTTTCATAAAGTTCTTATGAATGCTTAATGAGCTGATTTCTTTATTTAAACTTCAGAGATGAGCAGATTTTATTTAGTGAGATAAAGAGCACCATCCCTCCATGATGAAGTTTCTATGTATATGATCCTAGGAGCTCTGCTGTCTGAGGACATTTTCTCCTGGCTCCATTGATCCTTAGATGAGGGGCGAGACACAGAGCAGTTCAGAACATGGAGAAGTCAAGATTGTAGCAGAAAACCAGAGTTCTGCCCTGAAACCAGGCCTAAGGTTGGGGTCCATGTGTGGCTGGGCCCCAACCTCATCAACCTGTGGAGCCAACACCCGCAGGAGGAGCATGAAGGGTGTAAATCAAGTATTATACCAGAGCATTGGCAGTCTGATCCATGGACACAAAAACCAGCATTTCTGACGTGGAACATCATCTCTTTGGTGAGGGAGGAGCTGGAGCTTGTGGAAGAAGCTGAACACTACTGGCTGGATATGAGTGGACTCATGTCAACACACAGAAGGGGCCTGGAACCCAGGTGCTTGAGAGGGGTTGGACTCTCTTCTTTGTTGCTGCAGGTGACAGGTGAAAGGCACGGTGGGCTGTTTGCAATCCACAGATTCTCTGCCCCCTTAGGCATAAGGTTTTGGGTCCATGGGTCAGGGAATTGCTTGGTAAATGGTAAATGACCTGTATTTTATATAGCGCCTTCTAGGGTTCTACACCCTCCCAAGGTGCTGACCCACATGTATAATGAGGGTCTGCTGGAAGAACCTGTCTAAATGGTCTTCAACTCCTACCTCAGGTCGAGCTTTGATCATGTCCTGAGGGCAGTGGGGGACATCAAATTTTAGTGGACCTTGGTCCCGTTTGGAATTTTTAAGGTGGCTGTTGCCATCTGCTGGCACAAGGTTGCTGGTGGTGGTGCACATACACACAGGTGCGTGCTTTCCCCAATAATGTCTAATTAACTTAATTTACCACAGGTGAACATCCATAGGCTGCATTAACATTTCAGGAATGATCAGTGGAAACAGGATGCCACTCAGCTCAATGTTGAGCTTCATGGCAAAGGCTTAAGCACGTGATTTCAGTTTTTTTATTTTTATTAAAGTGTAAGTCACCCCCAATCAACCTTTTTGCTGATGAACTGTATAAATGAAAACCGTCATCGTAGCATCCTCTTCTGCTTAAAAGTCTGCTCTACATTTGAATTTGAATCAACCACAGCAGCCATCGCTATCAGCTGAGATGGTGTTATCTATGTTAGCGAGTATTTCTGATGTAGCTACTATGCTCTGCACTAGTCTTGGCCACGCCTCCATCTGTGTGTGTGTGTGCATGTGCTTGTTAACTGCTTGCTTCTCCGACGGAGATGTTCCAAGAGTGCACAGGGTGGGGGGACTGAGCAGGAACGCTGTCAGTAAATCCCTCGGTCCACCAGGCGCCACCTCCTTTAGGTGCATTTTTCAAACATTAATGGCGCTTACACACTAGCACCGGCTCGGAACGGGCGGGATTGGGTAAGTTCCTTTCACATCCGGGTGGCCCGGGAATTTCCGGAGCTGAACTGTACGTGTTTTCGGCCCTCATCCGAAGGATGTCTGCTTTTTGTCGAAACTGGGCCAACACACCCACTGCAGACTCATTGGTTGGCTCAAATTCACGCCTACCTTTAGGGGGAACCTCCGATTAGCAGATAGAATCAGCCAGCGGGGGCTTCCGCATGCGCACTTCATTATCACTCTGAATGCGGAGGAGTTAACAAGCCTCTGACTGAAGCTGTTTTATCTGTTTCCGTCTGCTGTGATGAGCACACACACACACACTGACACAGTGCTGCCACACAGCCTTTATTTAATAAGGAAGAGACCGCGGACTTCTCCGCGCTCCTTTGACCCACCCAGTCGTTTCTCTGTTCCCGTTGGCTGGGAGGACCGCAGCGCGCGCGCACACACAGCCTTTGTAAGGAAGACACCGCGCAGGCTTCTCTGCGCTCCTTTGACCCGCCCACATGCTCGGAGATGCGCTCAGACGTCACTGATATATTCGCGCCAATTTTTCGCACGCATATCTGAGACCGCCTATCACGTCCGCATTCCAAAGGGTGTCCTGGACAACGTGTGTAAACAACCTGGCGGGGCCGGGGCTGGGGCCCACCGATCGTAGTGTGGGTGGAGTAAGACTCTGGTCAGGAGGTGACTTGTACTTTAAATTTGCAAAAATGTTGTCACTATCAGGTGTTGTGTGTAAAATATGATAAAAAAATAAATTTAATCAATTTTGAAATAAAGCTGTAACATAAAATGTGTGAATCTTTTAGGTGCACTAAATGTAAAAAGAGAGGAATTGAAAAATTCGGTCTGAACGGTGGTGCAGTTGGCAGCGCTGTTGCCTCACAGCAAGAAAGTCGGCGGTTCAGTCCTTGCTGCAGCCTTTCTGTGTGCAGTTAGCATGGGTTTTCTCCCACATACCAAAAACACACGCATGTTAGGTTAAATGGAGACTATATTGTTCCGAGGTGTGTAACTGGTTTAAAAACATTAATAAAATAAACACCTATTTATTAGATTGTGACCATAAAAGGGGTTTAGTTTTGATTTTTTTGGTGCCAGATGAAGTCTGTTAATGAGGGATTTCACTGAGCTGGAAAGCACACATCTGTGTGTGTGTGTGTGTGTTCCAAAAGGAGAGCAGCCAATCAGGTCATCCACCTCCTGTTTAAACAGTTTTAGTATTCAGGGCTGTGTTTGTGTGAGTGTGTGTGTGAATTTTATGTGTTTTGTTTAAAACCTTCAGGAAGCTGCTGCTTTAAGGATCACAGCAAGACGCTCTGGAACATTTCCATCATGTTTCTGTAATCACATTCATCTGTTTGCACAGTATTATTATTATTGTTGTTATTTTATTTTAACCAAAGAAAAGCATCAGAAACACCTGAGATTTTCATTCTGTTGAGGATGAATCAGCTGACGGCTCAGTCTGAACCAAACCCACACATTAAATTTAAGATCCTCCTCCCGGTGCCTGACCTTTGACCTTTTCCTTACCAGCTGAAATGTATTTTTTTTATAAATCTGTTCCTGTCGTGTGGCTGTTCGACTCCGAACAGATTAAAAACACCCTCTACTTGTTTTAAAGTGACAGTTGAGCCGAGCTGTTGAAAGTTGTCAAAGTCAAATTTTAATTTGAAGTTTTTAGTGAGCAGGAAGTCAGAGTGGCTTCCTCTGGTTTGTCACAATGATCCTTTAAAATTAAACTGAGTAGCTTTTCTGTTTTAAACAAGAGAGACAAACCTTAAATCAACACGAGAACTGAAAAGCAAACTGATCTTCAATTAAGAAGACAGAAGAGTGAAAGTGGGACAAATCATCATGAAACGAGACAAAAACTGGACTCATGGGAGGAAGTCAGGTCCTAATTAATAAAATTCTACTAGAATGCAACCCCCCCCCCACACACACACACACATGAATTTGACTCCAAAGAGGGGGTGAACTGACAATAATAAAATAGGAAAGAGAAACGGGTCTTTAACTCCAACAACTTAGGCATGAAAACAGAAATGAAACTGAAATTCTCTAACAGGTTTTAGTTTTGGCGACATCCCTAAGATCATCAGTCTCCACAAAATTGTTTCCAGTCTAAACCTGCTGGAGCTGGTTTAGGTTGGCTTCAAACGGGATTCAAACCTGCAACCTTATCACTGCAAGGCAACAGATATCCCACCGGTAGAATATATATTAATGGTTGAAACTCCACTGACCCAGATGTAACTCAGGGATTATCTCCTGGATCAAAAAGTTAACCCAGGCTGGTGTTATCAAAGTAAATAAATAAATAAGAGCACTTTAGTGGCCAGGTGAGTAGGAGGGGCTTTGAGCCAGGCAGACTACAGCTCCACATCCTGGGTGCTCAGACTCAGAACAGAACATGGCTGCTTCATCTCTCAGCTTTACTTTTGAACAACAAAAAGAGGTGGAGGGCGGGAGTGATCACCCATCCATCCACCCATCCACCCACCCATCACCCATCCATCCACCCATCAATCCATCCATCCATCCATCCATCCATCCATCCATCCATCCATCCATCCATCCATCCATCCATCCATCCATCCATCCATCCATCCATCCCAACCCAAAGGAGGGTAAAATTATAATTTTTTTTTAAATAATATAATTCTTTATAATATAAATAGTAATATAAAGACCCAACCCCCCACACACACATTCACACACACATGCACGCGCACACATGCATGCACAAACATATGCACGCATGCACACACACATGCATGCACACATGCACGCACACGCTTAAAAACAAAGGTGCAGTCACCACATTGCCAACATGTTAGTTAAAAACCTTTTATTCTACAGGTTTATCAGGACCGTAAACACATGAGACGTATGAAACTAGGATACACAAATTAGCTCAGAACATTTACAGAATTTCATACAAAGTTATGACTCATTTAGCAAAAGTTGCTGATGTTTTTAAAGAAAAATAAAAATAATTTCATTCAGAAAAACAGGATCAATAAACTGATGGATCAGATGACAACACGGAGGCTTCCTGTTCCAACTTTCTTCCTCAGCACCTCCACCAGACGCTCCAACCTGAAATCAGAGAGCGTTCAACGCTAGGTTTAAACAACCAGAGACACCCCCTAATTCAGAATTCCATACTTATGTAGGATTTAAAAGTTTTATTCTGACAAATAAACACAAAAAAGCTGAATCGGGGAAAATTCTGCTAAATTTCATAATAAAGAAGTGTGCTGGACCGGGTCTGTTTCTGGTGTCAGTGGAGAGGAGCAGGACGGTCAGCGTGACGGTGGAGGGAGAAAACTGATTCTAAGTCTCACCGGGTTGGGTTCAGGTTCTGGCAGCAGCTAAAATGGTTAGAAAATATCAGGAGTTTTCAGAGAAGATCCAGGAAAAGTGAAGAGAGAGAAAGGTGACACGAGGTAGTGTGTGTGTGTGTGTGTGTGTGTGTGTGTGTGTGAAATAGATCGGTGGATGACCTCTCTCTGCCTTTCCAATTCAAATTAAACTTCCCATCTGTAATAAGCAGCAGATTTAAGTCGGTCCCTCCCATCAGAGAGCAAACATTTCTCCTCACGGCCCAGAAACTTGGAAGGCGACCCCCCCACCCCCATCCCCATCCTCCATCCCCGCTGGCAGCCAAATTATAGAAGAAAGCCCCAGGTCTGAGCCCAGGAGGACAGCACGGGATGCAGACGGAAGACTTAAGCTGTTTTCATCATGAATCTCATCTCTTCATCTTCATGCTGATGAGACGAGAAACAGACGAAGACTTTCAGAATCAGACCTTCGTGCTGTTTGAGTAAAAAGTCTGAAGGCTTAGTTCTTCTGGATCATCTGGGCTGTGGAGATGCTCACTGATCTCTAAATCTTCTTCATCTCATGTGCTAATGGGTCTGGAGAGTCCCTAGTTGTTTAACAGTCCTGAGTTTGCAGGTTCACACCAGTCATGCTTTCACCTGGCCTAGCAATCTAGACGAACTGCAGCTGAAGCACAATGATTTGGTTCTGCATGTTGGTCTAGCCACGCAGCCACAGCAGGTCTACCATTGGCCTGAGCAGTTTTGGGTTATGCCACTCATAGCGCTCTATCGGTTTGGTGGGCGGGATGATGCGATGGAGCGGAACAAAGATGGCGACGGCTTTGGCATCAACTTTGGACGATTTAGACTTTTCTTTAGGCTTTTCTTTGAGACAGGAGCAGATAGAGGTACTTAAAGTCCTTTTTATTTCCTTCTCCTTCTTCAACTATGTATGGTGAACTGCCTCGTTGACAGGTTTCCGTAGCAACAAATACGTCACATTGTTCGTTGCTCTGATTGGTCCTAGTGAAGTCCAACTGCATGCAGAAGGAGCTGCTCCTCCTCATAGAAATACATCAGCTGACGGGGTTCTGATTAGGCTGCCTCCTGGTCGCCCCCCTTTGGCACATAATGGAACTACAATCACAGGTGACTGCGTACAAACTCTAGGAACAAGTGTCAGGAGTTTATTTCTCCTA
Organism: Aphyosemion australe; assembly: GCA_006937985.1. Taxonomy (NCBI): domain Eukaryota; kingdom Metazoa; phylum Chordata; class Actinopteri; order Cyprinodontiformes; family Nothobranchiidae; genus Aphyosemion; species Aphyosemion australe. The sequence continues at coordinate 306,108 of SSNS01000153.1, read as the reverse complement.
TGTAATATTTCTTTAATAAAAACAGACTTACAAGCAAACGCTAAAATAATTTCTTGCTAGGAGGCGACAGAGTAAAGATGGCCGACGGAGCAGCCAAAAAGGGGAGAAAATTCCTCACATCCTTTTCACTTTGATAAAACCATTCTGAGGTAAATTCATTTTTATGAACCATTTGAGTGGAAAAAAATAAAATCATAAAACGTTTGAACAACTGGACTTTTTTCCATCAAGCACATTGCAGCTGCAAACACCTGAGCTGATGAAATAGTTCTATAAAAAAGTGTTCCTAACTGAGTGGATCTAGCAGCTTTTCCACATGTCCTTTTAAACATCTGGAGAATCTGACGTGATCAGCTGTTATGACCCCTCCATCATCCCAAACCACTCACAGGCAGCCCAGTCCTTTAGCTGCAAGTGTGTGTGTGTCTGTTTTTGTAACATGCTCATGTGTAACTATGATCTGTTTGGGTCTCCAGCCAAACCAGTTTTAAATAAAAACCCAAATCAGCCCATTAACTCCATCAGAGCGTCTCTTATGGATCACCCTTGCTTGTCCAAAGCCCAGATAAAGCATTAACACTGGAAATGTGGTGTAAAAAAACACAAATCATGAATTCATCATTTGGGGGACTCTTCTTGTTCCTCCCTACAGCAGGCTCTAACACACATTAGAGCCTAAAATCAAACTACAGTAAAAGCAGCTTCCTGTTAATCTGAGGGGATTATAATCACCCTCTGATCCAGCCATGAGCAGATTTGGTGTCGTGAGTCAGTAGGATTTTTTCTTCAGGATGAAAAAGAATAAAGGACCAATCTAGTCAAATGAAACTAAATGCTGCAGAACAAAATCCTGTGTTGGAATCTGACCTGCGGACTTTCTCACTGGCTTCTTGCTCCGCCTCTTGGCTGCGTTGAAATTTCTCCTCGATGTTCTGCTTCTCCCTGGACACCTGCTGCAGCTGGACCAGGAGAGTCTGGACCTGGGAGCTTGAAGTCTTCTGAGATGCAGAGCACTCCAGTGGAGAATCAGGATTACAACGCAGCAGGGACTGGAAGGATGGAGAGAAGTCCTGAGAGCTGAGAGGAGGAGGAGGAGAAAGTACAAAATATCTTATTTTTTGTTGTTTCTAGACAGAAAATAAAAATGATTGAATGAATCTTGTTTCTTCTCTTTTAATTTGTATATGAGAAGTTCCTGGTTTCACCAAGCCGATCTCTCTACGACCCACTAATGTCTCATGGTAACAGGTAGAACCGTCTTTAATCTACCGATTCTTTAGCAGGTTAAAACGTTCTACTGAGTCTCGTGTCACGAGACTAAAAATTCTGCTCTTAGGGTCACTAAACAAAAACATGACATCACAGAAAACACCCAAGAGAATGAATTAGTCTCATGATAAATAAACATTTATTATTCAGCTAACTTCAGTCTGTAGATTGGTGTAGAACTCATGCTAAAATTGAACTTATCTTCTTATCTGTGGAACTATCACAGTTAAAACATAGTTTCAAGCTTTTACATTCAAACCTTATTAATTAAAAAAAAAAATGAGCAGACTTCCATCTGACATGGATGTGCTCTGCCACACCTGTACAGCTAACCACAGCTGAAGCTCACCGACCTGTGATGGACCTGAAGCACCTGAAGCTCAGCCTCCAGCTGTTGTTTGTCCTCCAGAGCTGCATCTCTCTCTCTCTGCAGCATCAGCAGCGCCTCCTGGTCAGAAACACACATCAGTCTCAGGCTGAAGTCTGGATCAGAACCATGACAGCAGGGAGAATAAATGGTTTGTACTGACAGTTTCTGATTAATCAATAAAGTTTTAAACTTTGTGAACAAAGCACAGAAATAACATGTGACAGAGGGTGTGTTTAGTGTTCCGATGGTTGCTAAAAATTAAATAATCAAACTCCAAATGGATGCTTATCAACAAACATATGACAAACACATGTGTAAAGGTCACACAAAGAAAGCTACTTAAACCTTATAAAAAGGCGGCCTAATTTACAGAGTCTTCATTTGAAAATATGTGCACATAAATCAAACACAAACAAAAAAATCCAAATTTTAAGTTACAATGACTTAAAATACATGGCTAAAATAAAGTTCAAATTTTGTGCAGACAAATAAATGAAAAGAAGACGATAGGAGAAGATCGAGCACACAATAGGAGGGGTATTTTCAGATTTTTCAGAAAAATTAAGGACGGTATGTGATTTTTTATGTCCTCACCCAGCTCATTCCAAATCTGTGGTCCTTTACACGCACTAATAAAGCTCTTTAACCTTTGCTCATTTTTCCAGAAATTACATTTTTGTTTTTGGGGGAGTTTTTATTTTTAGGGAGAAAAATTGGGATAAGATCGCACAATTTAGAGTTACATTTATTGACAACCTGGTGTATTACAGAGGTATTCTGGACATAATTATAATCTATAAACCTGAGGAGACTGAACTGATGAAAAAGTGGTTAAGTAGGACAGTCATAATAATGAGACCATGAAAAAGCACAAATCACTTTCTTTTGAAGGGTTATTAGTTTTATTAAATAAGGAAGAAACATATAAAGTGGAAGAAATGCAGAGAGTGGAAGAAGGTGTCTTAATGTAAAAAAATAAAGCAGAATTTTTGGATAATTATTTTTGTTAAATTTTTTTGTTAAATCATCAATGTGGTATTTAAAACGAGTGAATTCATCAATGATAATCTCCAGGAACTTTATGGAGCTTACTCTAGTAATGCTCTATCTGCTTATTTTAACAAATTTGCTCAATGTTGTTTTTATATTAGTACGAAAAACAAGAAAATTTGCTTTTTAATATTGAGAGAAAGATGACTGCATCAGAACCAGATATCTATTTATGAAGCTCATCATTTATGATATTTCCAAGTTCATTTGGGTTTGTATGAGCAAAAAAAACCAAGGTTGTGTCATCAGCAAATACAACTTTATGAAAACAGATGAAGAATTAGCAAAATCATTAATAAATAAAATTAAGAGTAGTGGGCCTAAAATAGAGCCCTGTGGGACCCCGTAATTGATTTCATTACATTATGATTTGCAAGGTAATGTCTTGGAATCCCTCAGAGGCAGCTGAGGAAAGACAGGTCTAAGTTTTGCTTCTGGACTTGTTACCCTGTGACACAATTTAGGACAAGAAGAAAATTAATTAATATGGATGGATGGATAGTACTAAGTTTCCACCCAGTGGGTCCTGGCTTTAGGCCTAGTAAGTAAATGTTCCATCACTCTGATAACACACAGCAGTGTTGCTCATGTTGAACAAGGAACAAAAAAACTAAAGAATCTCATTCTGACCAAAACATGACCGACACAGAAGCTCGGCACCTCCATGTGTTAAGAACATAAGGAGGAACATGTAAAATAATGACCCTCAACAGTTTTCAGAGAACTTTCTGTTTGTCACAGAAACCTGGTAAACCTGGTTTGTCGAGTTCTGGACAGAACTTTATTAGCTCATCAGGATCGATTCAAGGGTGTTTCTGTTGGTTTTTTAATCCTCCTGAGAGTTCCAGCTCCTATTCTCCTATATACCAGCACCAGTGGCCTAGTGGTAGAGTGTCCGCCCCGGGACTGGGAGATCGGGGTTCAAATCCCAGTCGGGTAATACCAAAGACTTTGAAAAAATGGGACCCAATGCCTCCTCGCTTGACACTCAGCACTAAGGGGTTGGATTGGGGGGTTAAACCACCAAATAGTTCCCGAGCGCGGCCACAGCTGCAGCTCACCGCTCCCCACCACGGGGATGGGTCAAATGCGGAGATGTAATTTCACCAGTGTGTGATGATGACTTGGGACTTTAACTTTAGACCAGAAACAGAAGCTGATCATTCAAGTCACGTACACACACACACAGCTCTCGCTAACATGAAAGGTTGTGTTCTGCTGCACAGGTTGAACCAGTCAATGTGTTCTGGCAGAATCTGGAAGAGGACTGTAGGAGGACCGGTGGAGGGATTATGGATCCGACCCTGACCTCCTCATCTTCCTCCTTCCCTGTTCTAATTAAAATGCTGAAACTGAGAGTTTAAAGTGAGACATCAAAAGAGGAACCAAGCCCACAGAGTCAATATGTGTCTTCTCCAACCGGGCCGGAGGACACGCTTCAAAAGAACCGGCCGACTTATTAATTAAAATAATTTTTAAATGAGGTGATCAGCAGGCAGGATGACACTGAGCTGACCTTTAACATAAAGAGTGAAGGTCAACAAAGGAGGAGAGGAGATAATAACACCACCGTCATCAACACGAGGAGGGCCATTAGAGAGAGCGGGATAGGAGGAGCGATAAAAGGAGAGGAACAGGACAGGAGGTGGACTTGGAGCTGTCGGAGGGGAGAGAGGGGTGAGACAGGGGAGGTGAGAGAGGGGAAGGTTCTTTGACCTTTAACATGAAGCACTGAGATGAACAGAGGAGGAAAGGGCATCAGGGCGGGGTGAGAAGTGCAGGATCACAACATGGAAATGAAAACTAATAAAGATATTTTTGCATTTAGATCTCAGAACCAAAACCAGGTCTGGACTTTCTCACATTTCACACACAGTCCTCATAAGACTGGTCCTCCGAAAGCAGAACAAGACCTACATGAGCAGGGCCGTCTACAAGACTGGAAGATGGGGGACTGAACCCCCAGGGGTGGAGGAGGTCCTGATCACACACAGAAACATATACAGGGGTTTTATCACGTTATTAATGATTACTTAAAGAGCATTTATATCACACACACAGAAACATATACAGGGACTGTGGAAAAAGAAATGACAAGACAACGGTCCCTCAGGGCCCTGGTGCAACATTTTCATACGTTAAGCAACACAAACAACCAGACTCTAGATTCAACAACATTGTTCATTACAAAAGCACAACACACACTGTTGAGCATTGTGGCAGCACACTCTGCTGTTTGTTTACATCCATATCTCAGTGTGCAGCAGGTCTACAGAACGGTCCTGTGTTCTACAATGTTTGTGTGTGGGTGTGCATTTCTTTATTTAGCATTTTGAAGTTACTGACTAAACCTTTTGTTTAAACAAAAATTGAATAAAACAGAGGTAAACGCCACGCGGTAGCGTTTGAACCAGCTGACCACAAGATTCCATTCCAGAGGCTGGGACATGACATTGGGATTAAGGCAACAGCACTAAAGCCTAGTTTATGCTTCTCCGTCAGCATGTTTGCACTCACGCACGCGTATTGTTGGAGATGGTTTCCTTTTATACTTCTCCGTTGGTTTCAGTGTTGCAAAGCAATTCTCTGCCAGCACAGCAGGGGGCGTAACCTTTTCTGACAGGTCTGCCTACCATTGCAGTGATGTCTCTGGTCAATGACAGTTTATTTATTTCAGCTTGTAAACGCAAATCCGCTCAAGGAGCAATGGCCGACAGAGAGAGTTTCTACTGATCTGGAACGGTTTGATTTAGAGGAACAAAACTTTTGTTGCAAAGAATTCAACGGGAGCAAAGGAGACTTTGGCAAATTTAAAGGAAGTAGTGTATAGCATGAAATGATCTTGCGCCGACCAATCACAGATGTGCGCTCTACTTTGCATTCAATGGATAGTTAAAGATTTAAAGATTAAAGTCCCATTATTCGTCACACACACTGATGTGTGGTGAAATGTGTCTCCACATTTGACCCATCCTCTGGGGGAGCTTTTGGCACTTACACACTAGCACCGGCTCGGACCGGGCGGGATTGGGTATGTTCCTTTCACATCCGGGTGGCCCGGGGATTTTTGGGGCTGAACTGTACGTGTTTTCGGCCCTCATCTGAAGGTGGTCTGCTTTTTGTCGAAACCGGGCCAACACACCCACTGCCGACTCATTGGTCGGCTCAAATTCACGCCTACCTTTAGGGGGAACCTCCGATTAGCGGATAGAATCCGCCAGCGGGGGCTTCCCCCATGCGCGCTTCATTATCACTCTGAATGCGGAGGAGTTAACAAGCCTCTGACTGAAGCTGTTTTATCTGTTTCCGTCAGCTGTTATGAGCGCAGCGCGCGCACACACACACACACTGACGCCACGCAGCTTTTTGTTTAATAAGGAAGAGACCGCAGACTTCTTGCTCCTTTGACCCACCCAGCCGTTTCTCTGTTCCTGTCTGCTGTGATGAGCGCAGCGCGCGCGCGCGCACACACACACATACACACACACACACACACACACACACTGACGCCACGCAGCTTTTTGTTTAATAAGGAAGAGACCGCAGAATTATCAGCGCTCCTTTGACCCACCCAGCCGTTTCTCTGTTCCCGTCTGCTGTAATGAGCGCAGACACCGGGCAGACTTCTCCGCACTTCTTTGACCCGCCCACATCACTGATATATTCGCGCCAAATTTTCGCGCGCATTTCTGAGACCGCCTATCACGTCCGCATTCCAAAGGGTGTCCTGGAAGACGTGTGTAAACAACCTGGCGGGGCCGGGGCCGACTGAGGCCGACCGATCGGAGCCGACCCGGTGCTAGTGTGTAAGTGCCATTTGAGCTGCAGATGCGGTTGCGCTCGGGAACCATTTGGTGGTTTAGCCCCCCAATCCAACCCCTTAATGCTGAGTGTCAAGCGGGGAGGCATTGGGTCCCATTTTCTCAAAGTCTTTGGTATGACCCGACCGGGATTTGAACCCCAATCTTCCAGTGCCAGGGCAGACACTCATACCACTAGGCCACTGAGCTGAGCTAAAAAATTGGGCTCTACTCCGTCTGTTCTCGCGTGCCTGTCGGAGAGCCCTTGCATTGACAGATAACGACGCTGTGTGTCTCAGCACCTCTGCAGATGGAGACGTATAAACTAGGCTTAAGATGGTTTAAGTCTATTTATCTGAGACGTTCCAGTTTGTTCATGTTGATCATGAATCTTAATTTACATCAGAGTCAGTCATGGAGTTCCTCAGGGTTTGGTGCTTGGTGCAATATTCTTTATTTTATATATATGCCTCCATTGGGTCAAATTATTAGACATCACAGGATAACTATTCATTGCTATGCTGATGATACCCAGTTCTATTTATCTTCAATACCTAATGAATATAATCAGGCTACAAACATATCTTAAAGACATAAAAGTCTTCACGACTTAATTTTCTATTTTCAGATCAGACAGAGGTTGCGGATTTTGGACCTGAGCTCCTTAGAAACAAACTGTATATTCATTCACTTACACTCTCAGGTTTTGTTTGGAGGTTTTACCAGGAGATAATCTGTCAAACCTTTTATTCAATTGAGTTTTTCTGTCTGTATGACAGTCTCATGTCTTTGTTTCCAGGTCTGATGAATGGTTTTATAAGGTCTTGTCTTGCTCTACAGCATCTTAACTCTTAGTTTTATGGTTCAAAGGTCTGATACAAAACTTCAGGCGTGAAACGCGGTTTAGAGGTTCCAGCTCTGGTTTTCAGCAGTTCGCTGAGAGCTTGGCGTTAATTTGATGACAGCTGCTAATGTTTCTGTGTGAAATTAAAACACTCTCTCAGTTCTAATCCCCCCAGAGCCTCACCTAATTAATAGGCTTCAGCGATACATTAATAACAAATTTTAATCTATTTCAGTAGAAATAAGATGCAGGCGACATTACACGAACAAATTCTACCAGTTTCACTGATTCTGTTGAAAATGTGCAAGACTGAAACAACAACCTTCAAACGAATCAATTTAAAACAGAACAAACAGAAAAGTTATTAATGCAACAAAATCATCAGCTAATCTATCAGTGAATAAACGAACCAAGCAGAATTTTGGGGAAAATCAGCAGAAAACTGTAATAATGACCACTTTATACACTAAAAACAAAACATTTAACTTGAAAACTGTTATAAAATGCATCTTATAAAGTATTATATCAAAAATAATGAAGTATTAAATGTTCTTTGAGAAATGATTTTTATTGTTTAAACATCTATTAAAGCAGCATTCTGCAACTTTGCAGTTATATGGTCTGTGTCGCCCTCTAGAGGCTTGCTGCGTAACGTCACTGTAGTAACATTAAATCTCTCTCGGGCATAAGAGGCATGTTTACATTCCTAATGTCAGGCAAAACAACGAAAACAAACTTTTCCACCTCCACACATTGAATAAATAGTTTTATCAGGACTGTATAACAACTTTATGCCCAACCAAACACAATAACCCTGGTGAAATCATGTATTACTTACCTAGCCATTAGCAGCACAGCTAGGTTAGAGTCCGTAGTTCATGCTGTTCTTTCTAAAAGAGCTTTCCAGCGAGGAAAAGACGGCCCAATAATAACTCTGGTCTTTGCTCTTGCTCTATCACGTTCTTCTTTTCTTTTCCTAGATTCCTCTGATAAGGGATTTCTAGCTTTCTTTGGTGGATCTGCCACTGCTAAACCGCGAGTCTACGTTATACATTTATGGCAAGCCAAAGGGATAAAAAAATTCACGTTCTAAACTGGCATTATGTCCGCCAAAACGCTCGTTTTAGAACACGTGAGTTTTTGCCCCCTTTGGTGTCAAAACACGCGTTCAGGACGTGCATTTTGGCTGACATAACGCGCGTTTAGAACGCTCGCTTTTCTTTATCCCTTTGGCTTGCCATATTCTGCCGTAAAACGACACCCAGTCAGTACATCCTGTGGCTACCCGAAGCTCAAAAACTGTATAGTGCAGTAAACAGACGTGGGACCCCTCAACACTATCACAGGTATGAAAATGAACATAATAGATAATAGTATGACGCAAAAACTTTACAAAAAAGCATAATTTTAAGGTGTAAAAGTTGCGGAATGTTGCTTTACCTAAACAAGTATTCTTTAAATGTGCTGCAGACTGAGTTTAATCAATTTTCTGTTAGAGCTGTGGGTTCATATATAAACAAACACCAGATTCAGTTTTATAATATAATTTTTTATTTTCCTTATTTTAAAGGTGTGAATCACTCTAATCAATGCAGTGGTTCTGCTGTGTGGAGTTGCTAATGCTAACAGTTAGTTTCTACTAGCCGAGATGTCCTCTGCTGCTTCCTGGACGCTAAACCAACAACAACCTTCCCCGTCGTGAGTCAAGATGGCTGAGTCCATGAATGTTAAGTGACAGTGTGACGTAGATCTGTCAGGCTTTTCTAATCCTCGAGTTTCACCGTCTATTTTCTATCAGAAGCTAATGCAGGACATAGGTGTAGGAGACTATTTTCATGTTCAGCCTGCATGAAAAACTCACAGAGTTACCGATTATAATCAGAAATAATTTAAAAATGGTTTTCAGTGTTCCACACCTTTAAGGCATATTGAACAATTATTTTTTTTATGTTCCCAAAATTAATAAAGAGTAGGTCGTAGGGCATTCAAATTCAAAGCTCCATCAGATTGGAACAATTTACCAAATGTAATTAGATCCATTTCCTCTATTAATCTCTTTAGGGCATCACTATATGATCATTTGCAAATCACATGTTCTTGCTTTTGACCCCACCCACTCCTAATTGTCACTTAATATTGTTATACTGAACTTCACTGTACCTGTATGTTATGTTTTATAACTGTATATCTATCGTTGCATGAAAGCATTAGAGGAATTGTTATGGCGAGCTGTATGAATGTTGCTGTGAATGTGAAGTATGTGTTGTATATTGTAATTTTGTTGTCTGTATTGTTTGTTCTAAGGACCTCAAAAGTGAGATGAAACATCTCCAAGGGTTATCTTTCTAATAAATTTCAAATTAATATCCATCTTTTGGTCATTGAAAAAGTAGCTTGAGATGTTTTTACAGCTGACTATTTTTTCTAATTTACTGTTAGCATTGTTAGCTCAATGTTAGTCTCTAGCCTTCTAGAAAGTTCTACTGCTAGTTCTTCAGTTTTGTGTGTGTGTGCCTGCTCTGTCTTAAACCCCCAGTCAGTCGTGGCAGATGGCTGCTCATACTGAGCCAGGTTCTGTTGGAGGGTTCTTCCTGTTAAAGAGGAGTTTTCCTCTCCACTGTCGCTACATGCTTGCTTAGTATGGGGATTGCAGTAAAGTCTCTGACACAAGTCATTGACTCAATGCAATCTGCTGGGTTCCTTACATAGGAAACGTTTAACTAATTGGAAAGGATAAAATGATATGGTACAGATGAACATTAATAGTTTTTGTTCACTCACCATGTTTCTGATTATTCCATAGTGGTTATAAAGTGGTGGGCTTACTGGGTTGAGCTGCAGCTCAGAGGGATTCCTTTGTTGTAGAATGTCTCATTCAGTTAATATTTGAAACTTCAGAAAAAGTAGCTGAAGAGTTTGATGTATAAACATGGTATTTAAAAGTTGGGTCATTAAAAGACGAAAAACCGATACCAATATTAATGGTAGACCGATAAAATCGGACATCCCTAAATTAAAGCCCAGAGAAGTGATGTAATTATTGAGTAGTAAAACAGAAATTACCTGACTCGCCCATTGGTCCCTCTGCTGCAGCAGGTCCTCCTCCATCCTCTTACACTGTAAACACACAGGGTCAAAGGTCAGATTCATCATCTAGTTCATAGAAAATGTTTTAACACACAGCAGCAGGGTTGTAGTTCCTTAGACGAAGGTCTTACTGCTACATACTGATGATAATTATAGAACAGGACAAGTAGACTTTTATTGGAGGACCATGCTGGAGATCTACAAGCTAACTGGTTTGAAATCTGCAAACCACTGCACTCTCTCTGGCACCTCCTGTCGTATGGTCAAAATCAGAAGGGATCACAGAACAAATGTCTATTTGAATAATGCACAGCACTTTCACACAAAGATGTAGCACCATCAAGTTAATGCTAATTTCTTTATACAGGTAAAATAAACAAAAAATTCAAAATCATGCAAAAGTCCATTTATTTCAGTAATTCAACTTAGACTGAGAGACCATGTAAAGGCTCAGGAGTGTGACCCCCCTGTAGTTGGAACACACCCCGCGGTCCTGATTTTTAAACAGGGGGACCACCACCCCAATGTCCACGCAATATTGCAGAGCCGTGTCAACCAATCCTGCCCCGCAGCATCCAGAGCCACACAACTCTGGCTCATCCCTTGAGTTATATGGCCTTTTAATGCTTGAATTTTTACTATCTAATCCAATTCAATTTATTTATTTTAGTGCATTTAAAAAATCAAAAATGAAAATGAATAAAAAGGAAATTAAATACCGAATGAAATTTTTGAAAGTCTGAAGAACAGAAAGATCAGAAACATGAAAAATGTTATCGGAGGGTTTGACTCCTTAGAAATAAATCAGAAATGCATGGAATGTCTAAGCTCCACTGAGCATTTTCTGTATTTGTCCTTTACTTTTGTCCTTTTAGGGTGTAATGTGTTTAATCTTCATTGGCCCCTGGGGGTCAGGGGGCGCTCTTTTTTTTTTGTTGTTTAAATGAAAAAACCTTAAGTCACTGATGAAATCGTGATGGATGCTCTGCTACCTGATAACACCACGGCTCTACTCAGTGGTGCTACCACTTCAACCCCTGTTGCCGGTTCCCATCTCAACCCTGGGGGTGTTCACGTAGACCAGACTAAACCTTCCTTCTGGGTGCTGAACTCTGTTTCCTCACTGAGTGTGTAACATTGCTGTAGAGTGATGGTTTTGATTCATGAGTGAAGTTAAACAGTTGGATATGGGTTTCATCATCTGTACTGTAGGCACTAGAGCGGTCTCTGGTGATGAAGACTGCTATGTTTCATCTATGACGCAGCAATGGTGGCAGAGGAGTTAAGTGCCCGCCTTGTAACCAGAGGGTTGCAGGTTTCTGTCCCATCTGTCACAGTCTTGTCCTTGGGCAAGACCCTTCACCTGCTTTGCCTGCTGGTGGTGGTTGGAGGGACCAGTGTATGGCAGCTGTGGCTACATTGTAGCTTAACACCAGCGTTTGAATGGGTGAATGACTGGTTATTTGTAAAGCATCTTGGATGGTTGTAGAACTCTAGAAGGTGCTATACAGTCTATTTACCATGGCTCAACGATCAACTCCTCATTGTGTTAGGGCTCTGACCAGATCAAAGATCAAAGTAGCTGTGATGAGTTCCTCTGGTGGAGGTCCAGGCTGAGCCTTAGAGGTATGTAGTCTGGTCATCCAGGAGCAGCTTGGACTGGAGCTACTGGAGTCAGCAGAGTTAGAGCATCTGATTAGAATGCCTCACATCCTTCTATCTTTGGAGCTTTTTGGGGCACATGCTACTAGAAGAACACCACATGGAAGATCACTGGAGGGATTATATATGCCTTCTGGCCCGGAATACCTTAAAATCCCCCAGGAGGAGATGGAGAGACTGGGAAGAGGAATGTCTGGGTCTCTGTGCTGCCTCAGTGACCCAATGATGGATGTGTGCATGTATTTATTTATGTGCAGGTGATTATGTGTGTGTGTGTGTTTGTGTGTGCATGTGTGTGTGTGTGTGTTAGAGTGCGTGCATGCGTGTGTGTTCGTCAGAGAGCATGCATGTGTGAGTGTGTGCATGTGTGTGTGTGCATTAGAGTGCATGCATGCATGCGTGTGTGTGTGTGTGTTTTAAGAGTGTGTGCATGTGTGTGTGTGTCCGTGTGTGTTAGAGTGCATGCATGACCGTGTTAGAGTGTGTGCATGCGTGAGTGTGTATGCGTGTGTGTGTGTGTGTGTGTGTGTGTGTCAGAGTGCATGCATGAGTGTGTGTTTTAAGAGTGTGTGCATGTGTGTGTGTGTTTTAAGAGTGTGTGCATGTGTGAGTGAGTGTTTTAAGGGTGCGTCCGTGTGTGTGTGTGTGTGTGTGTGTGTATTGTGGATCACAACATAACAGCTTTAGTTTGTTCTTAATGTTTATGAAACCAGCTGATAAACAGAAACTCTTCTTCACATTTAGGAGTTTATTCTATGTCGCTGCTTTCAAGCAGTAAAGTTTATCTAAGTTTGTTCCAGTCCCTGATGTGAGTCCACCTGGCAGCTGTTAATGAGCCTGACCACGAGAGAATCAAACCAACATCCTTCTCTGTGGAATTGAACTGGTGGTCAGCTGCTCCAGGTGAGTTTAATAAACTGTAATAACCTGTAATTACCTGATATGAACTCAATATAAAACAGAATACTCCAGCTGCCATATGGGCTGGCGCTCCCAGGAAGAACCCTCCCCCTCTGTCTAATATTTCCCAGAAGCCTCGGCTGCCGAGAGAAATAATCCCTGAGAGATGAGAAGAGGGAACGAGGGATAGGCGAGCGGTGAGGGTGGGGGGTGATCCTCCAGCGTGGAGTGCTCTCTCTCTCTTCTTCTTCTTCTTCTCTGAGGATTATGACAGCATTTGAAACATATTTCACTGTGATGCACCCGTGGAAGGAGGGTGGGATTAAGGTGTTACCATGGAGGGGTGGTGTTAACGTAAAGGGGATGGTTGTTAAAAGATGGTGGAGCTTTGATATTGGCAGGGGTTATTAATAGTGACGCTGAAGTGAAGCTGATACACTGGTGAGTTTGGAGTTAAAAGAGGCAGGGGTTAAAGAGGCAGGTGGGGGGTGTTAACATGGGAGGCCAACTGCACCGAAGCAACGATCTGAAGGTCTGTCTCATACACAAGTGCACGTACGAGTGCTGCATCACCTCGTCACATGAGTTTAATACTTCAACCTAAAGATGGCAGAACTGCTTACAGAGGCAGGAACAGCTGAAGCGGGGTGGAACCATGAAGGCTGGGGCATTTTACTATCACAGGCAACAACTAGAAGGTTTTAACAGAATAAAATACTCCTGAAGAGACTCAGAATTACACATAAAAACTAAAACACCATCTACGATCTAATGAAAACACGCCGTTTGTGACGATGATCTCGTGCTGTTTAAGATTACCGTCGTGTAACTACCAACCAGAATTAAGTCCATCCCTCAGAGAGAGATCCAGACTGCAGGACTGTCTGACTCACGTAGAACGTGATTATGATCATTCATTAAATATCCCAGCTGTCAGTCTCTGAGTCTCTTGTTTAATCATGAAGTAAAATACCCACAACACTCTATTTTTGTAGATATGAGACCATTTGGATGGTAAAAAGGGATTTTTATATGTTTGAGTGTTTTTGTTTGAAGAAAATCACCAAAGATCAGGTTGATAGAATTATTCACCGTAGAGATAAAACACTGATTTAAGAAAGCTGGACAGCAGGACCAGTCATGCACTATAATAAACAAATAGTTAGAGATTTTGTTCCTTCGTTACTATTCTTGAGAACCAGAACGTCTACATATGGACAGAGACCAGGTGATCACAGCTGAGGGGGTCTAACTACCTGAAGATGTTCAGGACAATTACACAGTGATGTTCAATCAGGAGATGCATCATCATGACAACTAAAATACCAACAATCAATTTGTCCAATAGACTGGTCTATAAATAGATTTCAACATGATATGGTCAAAATAGCAGATATGACGATCTGATGGTGCCGTCTGTCTAATTTATTTAATATATTTAATTATTTAGTCTTTCTGGTCGGTCATAAATACGCAGTGAAAATTTACGGAAGGAGGCAGAAAGTGCCGTGCCTCACTGATAGGGGGCAGTGCTGAGACCCACAGACACAGGTGCACACGGCCTGCTCTTCTACACACAGGGCGGGGGCGTGGCGCAGACATGACTGCAACAGTGAACTAATTTAAATTTGCTCAGACAAAATGGAAGATCATGGCTCAAAACGAAAGGATTTGTTTAAACTGGATTTTCTGTGTAAAAAGGAGATATTAGAGGGTGATTTTTACAACAGCGTGATCATGGAGATGTGACTTCATAAACACGTAAAGGGAAGATCATACATGATTTTCAAGTAAGAGCTCTGCCTAAAATGTATCGCTTTTCTTGCTAGTGTATTGTTCAATGGTATTTAATTGATTAAAGCATAATTAAGAGGTTTTAAAACATCTAAAGATTTCTTTCAAGGCCAAAATTAAAATATAAGCTTCTATTTTGGGTTCATATGTTTGTAAGTCCGACTTCAGAAGTGTCAACGCCTCACTGCACGTCTCTGCAGTTACGAAAACCTTGGGACATCACCGACAAATGGTAATGATGACAAGGCAGCTCCTGAAGAGCCATTTGAATGGTCAGAACCAGGTCCAATTCATCAACACAGACACCCCACTGATATAATAGTCTCAAAAACCACTGATATCAACATGAGAAAGCTCCTCACAAGCGTGGAGGGTTTCACCCCAAGTCCATCATCCTGAGGCTGGACACTTAGAGAAAGGAGGAGACTGAGGACCAGTGAGCATCAGAACCACCATACAGCATGAAACTGAAGATCCTGGAGCACATCAGTGAAAAAGCCCAATGTGGATGATGAGGAAGAGCAGGATGAACCATCATGCATACGTTATGGACCTGAGGGTCACAATGGGAGGTTCCACATATGACAAATGACAGAGCTAAAATCCTGTGGGACTTCCAGACTGATAAACAGGTGATGGCTAACCAAACAGACATCATGGTGGTCAACAAGCTATAGAACAAGTCAGTGGTGATGGAGGCAGAGATCCCAAAAGAAAGGAACATCAGCAAGAAGGAGCATGAGAAGATGAAGAAACACCAAGGTCTGAAAGAGGAAGGAGAGAAGTTGTGGAAAGTCATAACCTCTGTGGTTCCAGTGGTCTTCAGAGCATTTGGGCCTGTGACCTCCAACTGATTTAGAACACACAGATACACACGGATGATGAAAATAAATGTCTACAGAAGTATTAAGATGCCCCATTTTTTGATGATGCTGGTGGCTAACTCCACCAGACACCAGGCAAGAGGCGAGGGACACCCAGGTCTCCAGTCCATCACAGCCAGTCACACACTCACACACACCTATAGGGACAATTAGAGTCTCCAGTTCACCTGACATGTATGAACCCAGAGAAAACCCATGCATGCATGGGGGGAACATGCTACTCCACACAGAAACGTTCCAGCTGGGATTTGAACCTTCAACCTTCTCGCTGCAAATCAACAGCGCCAACATGCAGCCCTCATAACATCTATTGTCTTTATTTATTGGATGAAAAGTGAGCGGGTTCACTAGACATTGTTTTAGGCTGTCGGGGTGAGTGGCTGAAGCACTTTAACACCTGAAGGTTCTGAACTCACCACAGGAGCAAATACCACACATCATCATCATCATCATCATCATCAGCTCTCTCCCCTACCCCTTCCAGACTCCTGTGATCGTCGTCATAGTTACAAAGTTTTGCAATGAGGAAGCAGACTGGTTACCATGGTTACATCTCTGTCAGTCAGAGCGATAAAACAGATGAAGGTTTTGGATCTTCTTTCATCTGAGACAGATCTGAAAGAGGCGGAGCTTCTGAGCCCACCAGCTGCCGTAGAGCATGCTGGGAGCACACCTGATCTTCGCGTTTGATTGCCCATCTTTTAATCTCTCTCGCTCTCTCTCATCCCTCCATCAGCCAGACTCCTCATCTTTTTCATTTCTGCCGACTTCACGACTCTCTCAGAGAGCATTGTGGGTAATAAAGCCCGTGCTCTGCAGGTTTGGGTAATAGCCTCTGTGAGCTGAACTTTGATAATAACCAGCCTCCAGCCAACAGAGATAAGAAACAGAACTTTTGAACTTTTTTCTTTAACCTAAAAAGTTCAGCTTCAGTAAAGTGAGGATGAGTGACAGCTCTCTGAGGCGTTAAGGAGAATAAATATTCAGATATGTTGGTGGATGTGGACCTTTAGCTAGTTTTACACCAGAAACTCTTTCCTAGCTGAGTATCTTCAGACTCACTGGATGGATTTGAATGAAACTCGGAGACAGAAATCACTGGATGAATGTCTACAGCCTGATTAAAGATGGCCACCACAGCTAATCAACCCAAACTTGTCTCTAAATCAGACGTTGAGCTTAACTCTGATGAGTTGTAACACATCAGATTGCGGTGGGTTAGGAACAAATCTAAACACAGCTTCGACTCGTATTCTAGTTTGAAGGTGAGCTGAAGCTTGTCCCAAACCAGATCTCACAACTGGACAATGATCCTAAAAACCTGGAGGACAAATAATCAAACGACTAAAAACAAAACAAATAGAATAACAAGCTGCAAGAGTCCAGACCAGATGGAAGCACTGTGAGTGGAGCTGAAGCTAAAAATGTCCACAAAAGCTTTGTAAATATGAGGACCAAAACGTTTCCACCATGGTTTTAGAAAGAAGACCATCATGTCGTTGAATCAGGTCGTTACATTTTATCCTCTGTTTCACCTTCGTTGTGGTGAAAAATAAGAGTCCACGGATGTGGAGCAGCGGCTCTACTCAGTCTGTCCTGGATGTCTGAGCGCCTCACCCCATCTCTAAGTTTAAGCAGACACCCCGAGAAAGAAATTCATCTAGGTTACGATCATAAATGAGGACTGGGATGAAAATCAACCAGTAAATTGAGAGATTGGCTTCCTGGCAGAGCTCCATTTACACAACAACAGACTGGAGATGATACCATGATCCCCGTGTCGATCTCCTGCTCCCTCCTTTGCTCACTCATGAACAAGATAAAATCTTCCACTTGAGGTAGGACCTCTGCCCCAACCCGGAGTAGGAGGTCCACCTTTATCTGGTTGAGAACCATGGCCCTGGATTTGTAGGTGCTGATCCTAATCCCAGCCGCTTCACACTCGGCTGTGAATCTCTCCAGTAAGAGATGCAGGTCCGATGGAGCCAAAAGGACCAGATCATCCACATAAAGCAGAGATGAGATCCTTCTGCCACTAAACTCAACACCCTCTACCCCACAGCTGCCCCTAGAAGTTCTGTCAATAAAGACAATGAACAGAACCACAGACAAAGGGCAGCCCTCCTGGTGTATATGTGGATGCTTTTAACAAATGTTTAGTCTTGATAAAGTAAGTTGACTAGTTTTCTTTTCTTTTCAGGGAAGTAAAACTTGGAAAAAGTTTTATAGTTTCAGTTTAACGTGTTTTCATTCCTGTGAGGTTCTAAACAGAGAGCGGCCTGATCATGCACATAGAGTTAGCTGTGTTCTCCGCTGTTAACAGAAACGCTGGTTTTATTAATCTAGTGGTGTGAAGCGTGTGATCCATAAGTCAAGATCAGCAGGAGGAGAAGTAGGTGGCCCCACCATGAGCTAAGATCTCACCTCAACAATAGACTTGTCTCTATCCTCCATCACAGCCTTCATCTCCTGGGCAGTGATGTCATCCCGTCGTTGCCGGGCCAACCGTAGATGCTGGATGAGAACAGATCCAAACTGGTGGACTTCTTGAACAGAACCGGCTTCACAGACATTCTGGAGAAGTTTGTAAATGTCCTGAAAATAAAGAGGAGATTACAACCAGATTCCTTTAACCGACGCTCTGATTTACGACGGAGGCTGGAGTCGTTACCACATCAGAGTCCTGCAGGATGATGTTCTCCATCCTGACAACAAACAGAAGAGCAGATCAGTCAGATTTAGAGTCATCTTGATGTTTTAATGTGTTTAAAATATGTGAATGTGTCAGATTACTGAGCTCCTCTGGAAACTTCTCCTCTCTAGAGTCCACTCAACATCAAAAACTATCAAACAACCTTAAGGCGTGGGTGCGAGGTGCTTCCAGCTCCTTAAATCCACTCATATTTACAGAAACTAGGATTTAAAATAAACTTTTGAAGTACTAACAGTGCTGCTTTTATATGTTCATGAGCTCCTACTAATCCCAGACATTTGAGTGAAACTGAAGACACAACAAACCAAAGCTTTGTCTCAGCTGATCATCACTTTGTGTTCATTCTCATGTTCTGCTGTTGGTCTGGATGAGACCAGGGTCAGAGAGAAGAGGCTTGTTTCCATGATGCGTTTTAAATCAAGCCTGAGATGTTTCAGTGTAGAACAGAGGTGGCACCATGATTAGACTAACTACTTCTCAGCCCCTGCAGTCAAAGACCACCAGCCGCCTGTTTGATTACCAGAGAGCTGTGCAGCAGTTCTGCAGCACGTTTGTCCTGCAATCCCTGAATCCATTTTTAAATTGCTGTCATTTTGACTTCAGCGCGGAGCTGCGAAGCTTCCGCTGGATGAACGTGTCTGCTGAAGAGGAGTTTTCCTCCGTCTGACAGGAGTCACCGCGGTGGACGTGTAGCCTGTAACTAGCTGATCTCCTGCCTCTCCTCCTGGGAAGCTCTTTTCATTTTGGCTGCTGCTGTTTTGCTGTAATAAACTGTAATAAGGTGGCCAAGACGGCTCTGCTCTGCGGGGAACAGCAGGTAATGAAAGACCGGCCGTCTCCAATAAAGCTCCTCTAACACCCTGCTTATAGCCCATGCAGGCTGGCTCAGTCCGGCTTTGCTTGGCTCGCTCGACCCCCTTCATTAACACTCTTGCACATCTCCTCTAAATTGGCACGCCGTGAGCAGCCATTAGCGGGATTACACGATCCGAGTCAGAATAATAACAGTCTGCATTCGTACTTTTACAAAAGTTTTCCTTGTAGATGTGAGACAGCTAGCTGCAAGTTTGCCCACAGTCTTTAAAATTGTTAAAACCTAAAATTCAAAGACACAAAACCTACAAACTATCATCAAGGTTCTACTGCAAAACCCAGATTTGATTAGTCCAGAAACAGGTTTCACTTCTGCAGAGCCATAAACTAAAGGAACATTATTTATTTAGATTAAATGCTGATTTTTAAATTAAACTGTTGCTTTTTTGTTGAGTTTTTGTCAGCGAAGCTTGTTTCATCTGAGCTGAATGAAAGCTCTGATGAAGGATGCTCAAGCAGCTTCTGTACAACTTCACGTCCTTTTCAGGAGACAAAAACAGTCCAAATAAACTTCACATCTGATTGAAAAAATATTTAATTCAAATAAAGATGAGCCCAAAAACATCTCTGAATGTCAGAAATATCGGAATAAAACCCTAAATTGTATTTATCACAAAACAGTGACGAGGGTGTCGTTATGAAGTAAAACGTTTTAAAAACTGCTTGATAGACAAGTCTTCATTCATCCCTACAACATTTTAAGATAACAGATCCTCTTTGTTCTCATTTTCTTCTCTTTAGTTGGGTTTGATTTCTTTAATAGCTTACCTAAATGAGTGAAATTGGGTGTTCTTCATTAAATTGTCCAAGAAGAGTCCTCAATAGGATGGATGGATCTTTAGGCACCATTTGTGTATTTTATTATTTAGTGTATATTTATGGCACTAGCTTTGGAAACATTCCACCCATGGAGTAAGCCCTCAATGGTTTAATGATCTAAGAGGAAGTTTATTTAGTTTAAATGCTGGATGACGATCCTGATGAAGGCCTCACGTTTGGCTCAAAACGATCACTAGAACAATGGAATCTGAAAACATGTTTCACTTTGTTCTATTCAGCAGAGCAAACATGCTCTTATTTTGCCATGCTTTTTGAACAATGTGCACTTCCTACCCATCCAAAGACTAAACTTACATGCATGTTGTTTTAGTTTTAAATGAGTGCAAATAAACGTGGCAGAATGAAGGCAAAACACACCAAAGACCATCGCTGCAGCTCTTCTCTTCTTTTACAGCGCTGGCTGTGCATGTTTTTTCATGCAACTGATGGATGAAATAGAAGATTATAAGTTAGTGTCTACATGAGTTTTAAACTACTATCTGAATGTTAAATAATATTTCTTTAATACTTACTCTAATAAGGTGTGAAGTTAGACTGTTTCATGGTCATCTCTATTGATTCTAGTGTGATAAAAGAAGTTTTGGTCTCATCAAAAGCTCAACAGTGCTACTCTTTAAGACAGTGTCTGAAGTCTCCTTAAAATGTGAACTCTGGAAACTTAAAGGTGCATGAAGAAAGAACAACATCGTGTGGTAAAATGTGGGTAATGCAGTTAATTTATCAAACAAAAAATGAGTCTGCTCTGTGCAGCTGTTGCCAATTATGGATCAGCACCAGCAGATTCATGACGAGTGAAGACAAATCATATGCAGTAAGTTGATAAGTAGATAAATACATTTCATTATAATATTGAGTTGCTGGTAATTGAAAAAAATGTAGCTTGAGATATTTTTAGAGCCGACTAGTTGCTTATAATTCACCGTTAGCATTGTTAGCTCAACGTTAGCCTCTAGCCTTCTTTACCCGATATTAGAGTAAAACAAAAAGATGCCGTGGCTTCTTAGGGGTACAAGAAATAACTTCTGGGTCGCTCCTGTTTACTGGCGAACATTTTTTCCACAGTGCTGTCAATTTACAAATGCTGGTGCAGACTTTGCAATCCTACAGGCTCAAATATGATTGGCTTTGAAACCAGGAAGTATGGGATAATGGAAAATATTGTAAACAAAGACTACATCCCTCTTCGACCATTTTAAAAGGGAAAAACTGGTTGAGAAGGAAATTTGTTTTAATGTAACCTTCGTTCCAACATGATTGAGACATTAGACTGTTTTGTGATTATTTCACTGTACAATTCTTACATATTACTCCTTTAATGCTTCAAAAAATTAAAAAAATTAATATCAAAACCTGAAAAAATAAGCAACTGTAAAAGAAAGGATGTACAACTGGTAAACTGAACACTGATCACATTATACCGTCTAGTGTGCCCTGTAGAGCGATGCTTTCTTTTTGTGACAAGCTGCACCACAGAACTCCTGGTGTGTTTTCAGCTGAAGATGAGAAATAAACATGATGTGTTTCCCAACACCAAATGTAGTCATAGCGCTCTATGGCTAGCCAAAATGAGTCGGTGGCGATGTCAGTTGTTTTGTTCTGTTAAAGTTTCTCTTGAACACAGTAACTGCTGCTGGTTCGCTGTACAATAATACAGAAGTTCCACGAGACAGTAGACACCCTCTCTACACTAGAGGATATGCAGCCCCAAGATGATCACAGAGTGTTGATGGTAGAAAAAAGCCAAGGCAACCATTCAAATCCATTAAAGTTGTACTCTAAGGTATGTCACGTCACTAAGTGCCCTCCCCGTAACTGGAGTGTTGCAGGTTTGTGCCCTGCTCAGTCTGCCACAGTCGTTGTGTCCTTGGGCAAGACACTTCACCCTCCATGCCTGCTGGGGGTGGTCAGAGCGTACAGCAGCCTAGCTTCTGTCAGTGCGCTCCAGGGCAGCTGTAGCTACATTGTCTGAATAATTTTAATGTAAAGCACTTTGGAGTCCCTGACATGAAAAAGCATTATACAAATACATTCTACAGATAAACGTGCTGCCCAGGGTCAGAGAGCTTGGTCTCAGTCTCAGATCATGGGTCCTTCAACAGAAAAATGAGCCAAAACACAGCTGGAAACACCAAGAATGGATCAGAACCAGACACTGGACTGTCCAGAAGTGGCCTTCTATGAACCCTGATCTAGAAGTAGCAGAACCATCTGGAGAAGGAACCCTTCAGACCCAAGACAGCTGGATCAGTTTGCTCATTAGAAGTGAGACAGAATACCTGCAGACAGGTGAGACATCTAATCAGACCTTCAGCTCTACGCCTTTCACACTCAGGTGAGGAGAGGGATAGAGTTGAGCTACTCAGTGACTTGGATCAGGGGGAGGGGGGGGATGCTCGACAAACCTGGTCAACCCAAACCAGTAGTGAAGATGACCTCAGACCACTGGGAGAGTTTTCCCATAGTGAATATGCAATGAATAACTTTGGCTTAATCAAGGATGGGTCATGGAGGTACCAAATCCAGGAGTTAAACTCAGACCTCCTTCTCCCTAGAGACACTCTCCAGCTGCTCCTGCGGGATCTCAAGGTGTTCCCAGACCAGAGAGAGTATTAATCCCTCCAGAGGCCTCAGCAGTCTGCTCCAAGTGGAGTTGGTCTGGAAAACCTCACACAGATCTGAAAAGTTCCCTGCATGTGCTGATATCATGGCATAAATATAAAAACTCTATTAACCAACTTCAGACATCCTGACTGATTTCTGTCGGACCTGAAAAGTTACCACTCCAAAAAGAATCTGTTATTATATGAACTATCTTCCAGTCAGTATCTCTACACGCCATTTTTAATGTTCTGATGCCAACGCTGCACTGGGAATCCTCAGGTTTGTTGAAAATTGAATACATGATTAATTTTATGAACCAATCAGTTTGTAAATCCTGAAATAATGAGGAGCGAAGCTCGGTGAACATGGAGCTGTCAGCCAGAGCCCTCCGTGGTCTCATCAGCAGACCAACAGAAACAATGACACATTATTCAGAAACACACATCTAAAACTCTCTCACACACACTTTTACTCAGGTCAACTCGTCCATCGCAATAACACACACACACGACACGACAGAGCTGACTGAAACACACACTATCTGAGGTATGCAAGGCTGCCTCCTGCATCAGAAAACACAGAAAAACAGACAGCCACTAACACAAACCGACACCCGCTCGCAGTCCTGACAGATGGAACATGCTCCTCCATATTCTGCCCTGATAAAAAGGATTGTGGCCTCCAATATCAATTACCCTCTCATCCTGGAGGGGCGGGGGTGGGTGTTTTTGAGGGAGAAGAAGAAGAAGTAGGAAGAGGGGTATTATCTCTAATTAGATTTTCTGCTCTATTTGGCTGCTGCTTGAAGAGGACAAGAACTCATTTCACAGCTCTTATCAAGGTGCATAATAAAGGAGAGGAGGAGGAGCAGAACGGTTCTGGGGTGTGATCCTCCTTCAGACAACATTAAATATGTTCTGCATGTAAATAAACGAAAAAGAAAAACATTTTTTTTCCTCACAGGAAAACACATTGAGCCAGTTTCTGAAACAACAATAAACTTGTTAAAACATTTACACATCAGTAGCTTCCCAGTGTCCCTATCTCTAAAGGATCTAGCTGTCATTTATTACAGGCAAAAACATTATCACACGGGACAGGAGATAATGTTCTTACGTGTGTGTGTGTGCTCATTAGCTACATATCTCATGACCCACTGGAAGGTTTTAATGAAACTCGGAGACAGAAATCACTGGATGAACGTTTATGGCCTGATTAAAGATGGCCACCACAGCTAATCAACATTTTCAAACACAAACATGTTTCTGGTTTGACAAACGCTGGGCTCAAATCTGATGTCTCGCTGAGAGTCGTTCATGTAACAGTGATAACAGATCAACACAAAAACAACTACAACTACCATTTCTCCTCAGCAGATGATCTTAGTGATTAAAGTCAATGTGCATTTGATTAAGGACCGGGGGGAATTTAATAATAATTTCTGTGAGGGGAGGTCACCACGGCTGCCCAACAATTATTCTAACTGTTCTAAGGGGTTATGGTTGTGCATGGTGAAAAAATCCCTTATCTTGATAATGAGTTATGACAATATACAGCATTTCTGTAAATTCTAATGTTTTTAGTTAGCTAATGTGAGGCTAACGCTAGCTTACCTCCTCTCACTTCATGGGTTCCTGTTGATCACTCAAGGAAAGAAAAAAAGGTGGTTTTCTTAAAGTAACACTAAATAGTTTTTAACACTTAAAGCTATTTGTTTCAACGTGGGTTTCAGTGATTGTGTAGGTAGAAACTTTGCCAACTTCATGTTGGACAGCGCTCTGCAGCCCTCTGCTGACCAGAACCACACTTAACAGTTTTGTGGAGCAGGTAGGTGCCCTAGGGGGAGCTCTCTATCTGTTTACAGCGCCGATAGCTAATATAAGGCTAGCAGTTAGCTTTTTCAGTTCGCTGGTCGTCAATAAAAAGCAGAAGGAAAACAAGACATTAGCTTTTGTTGCTGGCTTCATGGCAGAGCCTGGAGGTAAAAGGAAGAGAGTAATGTATTTGGAGGTGAAGCAAAGAGCTAAAACCAGAGTAAACTTTGGCACGGCCCACACTAGTTTGAGGGAGAAAAAGGAGGCTACTAAATCATGGACTGATGGTGACCTGGCTTTGTTGCTACTGGACTTGTAATAACATTTTTTGTCCAACAGGGTGTATCTTTTTTTAATTTGTGGTTTGTATTAGTTGGCTCATGTTAGTGTTAGCTTGCTGTTAGCATTAGCTACAGCAGGCTGTGGCAGGGTTGTTTACGACCGTTGTAATTCCACTTTTAACCAGTAGGAGGAAGAAGCAGGAAACGGTTTAGTGTTACTTTAAATCCCAGATGGTGTTCAGATGTTGCTCTGATCTGAACCTTGTTTTTAGGGTTAATTGTGTAACTAGAAGCCGACCTCTACTCCTCTCACGCTAACCTGTCTCCTCCATCACACACAGAGACAACAGGAAGCTGCTGAGGAGAAAATCCAGGCTCTTCATAGTGAAAAAAATCACAGATTAAGGAACATCCAGATGTGTTAGATTACATCTACGTAATAATAAATCATGGTGCTGCCCCTCGTTTAGGAACGAGCTGCTCAGTTTATTTTGGTCCTTCTGTTTGGAGCGACCCAGTGTTGTGCTGAGATGTGTTCCCGTTTAAAAACGTGTCAGGTTTTACTTGCACAGCCAGCTCTGTGGTGCATCCACACTGTGTTGTTATGATGCCATAAACAAGAGTATATGTAACATGAGACAATAGATGTTTTAATCTGATATATTTTGTTTAATCTGCAGCCCTATCTGCACTCGTACAGAAAACCAGCAGTCATGTATCCAGCTCTGCTAAACCCACATTCCTGATAGGATACTAAACTAAACAGCTGTTCTCTTGGTTTAACGCACCAGGGATGCCCACAGTGAAACTGGTTTGACTGATTTATTCATGCTGCTCGCTGAAGCCCTGAGCTCCTGTTTAGCTGGTTTATTGTCAGGTTGTTTAAGGAGAACCAGTTTGGTAAAGATGATTAGATGATAACTGTTTTGAGACTTATTATAATACAGTTAAACCAGGGGTCTTCAACCAGTGGCTCTGGAGCTACTGCAACTTTAGCTTTCACTAACATAAGTTTTATTGTTGACCACTCCCTTCTTAGAATGTTTTATTTTACTTTTGGTAAATGGTAAATGGCCTGTATTTGTATAGCGCCTTCTTAGGGTTCTACAACCCCCCAAGGCGCTTCACAACACAATCAGTCATCCACCCATTCACACACACACATTCACACGCTGGTGGGGATGAGCTACGATGTAGCTACAGCTGCCCTGGGGCGCACTGACGGAGGCTAGGCTGCCGAGCATTGGCGCCACCAGTCCCTCCGACCACCACCAGCAGGCAAGGCGGGTTAAGTGTCTTGCCCAAGGACACACAGCAGCAATTTATCAAATATGTTTTAGCCTTTAGAACGGTTTGGGAACCTGAGCATGGCAAACAAAACTAAGATACTGATCACAGGGGATGCTCTAAGGGGCCTTGGTCAGGTGTTCAGATTAAGGGTCACAAGAGCTTTAATAACTGTGATGGATCCTAGACATGCTCTGCATGATGAGATCAGGCTCTTACCATTAGGAAGGAGGTGTTCCTGTGCCCACAGGGTGTGATCCAACAGGTACCCGAAGACTTAAAGAGCAAGTCACCCCCAAATCAACTTTTATGCTCATAAAATGTATAAATGAGTGTCTAATAGTGCTGTACACATGCATAGTCATTATTTTATTTTAGAGCATCCTATCTATAATGTAAAAAATCCTGAAACTGTCATTACCTTAAGGTTAAAATTGTTCTCTATATTGATTTTTAACCATTGCTTCTGGCTAAGAGGTACCCAGAGATGTTTCCCGTGGCTGCACTGCACTGCAGCCGATTCTTGGCCACGCCTCCAGCTGACTCGGCCACTCACAAGTTGATTTGAAATTATACAGCTCAGAGCTGTTTGCCTCCTTTAAAAAAACGTCCTCCCTTTCTTCTAGTGAACAACGTGGAGAGGAAAAATTCTCCATCCTGCTGCCGTTTCTCTGTTCACTTGTCCGACTGAGCAGTGTGTCTCTCTCACTCTGTGTGTGTGTGTGTGTGTGTGTGTGTGTGTGTGTGTGTGTGTGTGTGTGTGTGTGTGTGTGTGTGTGTGTGCACTTGTTAACGGCTCGTTTCTCCGATGAAGAAACTCAGAGAATTTGGGGGGTGGGGGTTGAAGGTGAATGCTGTCAGTCACTGCCTTAGCACCGGTCTCTCTGTCCGCCAGGCGACGCCTCCTTTAGGTGCATTTTTCAAACAAGTGTGGGTGGAGTAAAATTCCACCCAGGGGGTGACTTTGACTTTAATACTCCAAACTATTGGGTTTTTAAAAAGACGGAAGGTGTTTAGGGAGTTTGATCAAATTGCAAATGTTGTTGCTGTTTGTTGGTTTTTGCTGCAAACGAACTGCCTCGAGGATAATAGTGTTTTTAAGTATCAACATGTGACCCATCAGTCAAGTGGCATCTTTTTGCCTTGAACCTGAGTTATAATTATATTAATTAATAATTAATATGAGGCGTTAGTAGGATATGTCTATTGTCTCAGTCTCAGGATTAGCTAAAAACATTTGCAGTTTCACCAGAAACGTGTTTGAAACACTGATCAGTTTTAGCATAGGGTTGGTAGTTTCTTAGCTACTTGTTTATGTAATCTTCTGACATAAAAACAGAATTCACTCCAAATCCACCATAAAACGTGCAAGTTTACAGATCTCAACCAAACTGGTGTAAAACCAGAAGCTTTTTTTCCATGTTTGGTTGAATTGACTCAGTTCTCAGACGTGATGATATGACATCAGTACCAGACAGTCAGATACTCTTATAACCAAGAGAAAAACAGGAATATAACATGTATTGGAATAAAAGTCTGGTGCATTAAACACTTCCTTGTTGGTTATTTATTTAAGTCATAAACCCTAACCCTAACCAAATTGAACAACAGAGAATAAAATCATACTGGGCCGTTTGCTGCAGTTGGCGGGTGTGAAGCAAAGCCTCGTCTCTCTCCTCATTGGCCAACAAGAGTCGTGACATCAGAGCCTGATCTCTGTCCTTTTGAGCTGCCAGCACCTCCTCCAACACCGCTGAGAGGAAGAGAAGAAAAGGAGAAGGTGAAACACAAAGAAAAAGAATGGATCAAGAGAGAAGGAGACAAGGAGAGGAGGCGAGGAGAGAAGGAATCCAATAAGTTTCACCTCAGACTGACCAGCCAATCAGAGCAGAGATCATTATTACTACACACTGAGTGTGTTCCACAAGTAATAACGCAGAAATGATGGCAGCTCATCTGAGACCCATGGCGAGGCACTGATGTTACAGAAATACAGCTGGTTTTATTTCCACTTTATTAGAGAGAAGCAGAGAATTATAGTTTTAATTCCAACATTTAAAACATCACATGACTTCATAGTGTGCTAAATACTCCAGGACTCCAAAAGAAGAGAGGAACTGATCAAAAATTAAATAAAACTCAGGTTACATTTAAAAAGCTAGAGGAATAAAAAGTTTGTGAGATGAGAGAAGAGCGACACGGAGCTGCTGACCAGGAGCAGCAGCGTGCACGGCTTAGATCTAAACCACACAGATCACACCGCCACGCTTCCCCACCAACACTCATTCTTGGGAACGTAAGCTGGATTACTCAAGCCAGCAATTACACAGCACGGAGGAGGAGACTGTTGTTTTTGTTTTACTAAAATATAACAGTTCATTTAAATTTTCTGCATCACCTTCTTAACAGTCTGGCCCTTCTGCCAACCAGGAGCATTCTGTTTATGGGTCAGCACACCCCTACCACCACCCCTATCCAAGACGTCTCCCGTGAGCTCCTAAATATCGTCAATTAGTTACAACAAGCTCACAAAGATGGCTTTGTCATTATTTAAGATGATGTAAATCTAATTTCTGTTCTGCTTTTCATAGCAAACACACCAGCTGACAGGCTGCACAAAAACAGGTCAGAGTCTGGCCACAAAGTTTTATGATGTCAGTTTATATAAAACTCAGCCGGTAAAAAATGAACTAAATCGCAAAACCCCATTTAAGAAGAATTGAGTAGAATAAGACTTTACTGTAATTTCTTCAGGAGCAACTAAATTAAGAGCGGTTCGACCGTGACGTTACAAAGAATGTAAGTGGGCACAAGACATATGTACACAAAATATACACACAGTAATGTACACAGCATTATATAGAAGTACTGTGCTAATTAATTCTATATTTAATAGCGCAATAGCAGTTTATGGTTCTGGCTGGGGGAGGGGGTTCAGTGGCTATGCGAGTTGTGTGTGGCCCAGGGGAAGAAGCTGTTAGTGAGCCTGGTGGTGTGCGATCTGATTGACCTGTAGCGCTTCCCAAGGGCAGCAGGTCCAACAGGTTGTGGGCAGGGTGGGAGGAGTCATTAAGTATCAACTGGTTCTTTTTTTGGCAGCTGGATCTTGAAATGTCTTTGAAGGAGGGAAGGGGGCAGCCGATGATTTTCTGGGCTGTATTTATGACCCAATGCACCACAGCTTAGTCTCAGAACAGCTACAAATAAATAATGGTACCGAAACATCCTCCCAGAGGAACTCCTCCATCTATCCAACAGCAGTTTGGTGATGAGCAATGTCTTCTTCTGCAAGATGGAGCACAGGACCAGTCTGATAAAGTCAGAAATTAAGTGGATCACGAACAAAATCATGTAATTCTACTTCAATAACCACAGAAACATCTGACAGAAAGATCGAAACACACTCAAGAAAAGCACTAGAAACCAACACTTGGGTTGTTCTCTAAACATCTGGACACATCTGGAAAGATGAAGACTCGTAAGGATTGTCTGCTTCCATCATGATGATGATCAGCGACGGGTAAGAAATGCAAGGAGCTGTCACTCAAATGAGCATCAGAAAAAGTAGTGGTGGGATCACAAGTGACATGATAGTGTAACCAGGTAGTTGGAGGGGCATCTGACAATGAGTGAAGGTCAGGAGACCATGAAGAAGCCTTATAACTGAGTTAGGCAGAAATAACAGAACCAGACGGAGGACACGATGGAATGGTGGTTGTATTAATCCAGGATCGATGTAGGAACCAGTGGTACATATACACTGCTCACAAAAATTAAAGGAACACTTTACAGAAACACATTAGATACATCAGATCTCAATATGAAGTTGGATATCTATACAAATAACGACAGGGCAATGTCTTAGGAACAAAAGGATGCCAAGTCTTTTAATGGAAATAAAAGTGTTCAGCCTACAGAGGGCTCAATTGTGTAGACACCCTAAAATCAGAGTGAAATGAAGATGTGGCAGGCTAGTCCATTATTTCAAAAACTTAATTTCTGCAAATCAAAATGCTTTTCAGTATCTTGTGTGGCCCCCACAAGCTTGCATGCTTGACAACGTCGGGGCATGCTCCTAATGAGACAACGGATGGTGTCTTGTGGCATTTCCTCCCAGATCTGTGTGAGGGCATCCCTGAGCTCTTGTACAGTCTGAGCAGCAACCGGGCGCCGCCTAATGAACCGAAACATAATGTCCCACAGATGTTCTATTGGGTTTAAGTCAGGGGATCGTGAAGGCCATTCAATTGTTTCAATTCCTTCATCCTCCAGGTACTGCCTGCATACTCTTGCCACATGAGGCCGGGCATTGTCGTGCATTAGGAGAAAACCAGGACCTACTGCATCAGCGTAGGGTCTGACAAAGGGTTCAAGGATTTCATCTGGACACCTTATGGCAGTCAGAGCACCATTTCCTAGGCAGTAGAGGTCTGTGCGTCCCTCCATGGATATGCCTCCCCAGACCATCACTGACCCACCACCAAACCTGTCATGTTGAACGACGTTGCAGGCAGCATAACGTTCTCCTTGTCTTCTCCAGACTCTTTCACATCTATCACAGGTGCTCAGGGTGAACCTGCTCTCGTCTGTAAAAAGTACAGGGCGCCAGTGGCGGACTTGCCAATTCTGGTGTTCTTGAGCAAATGCCAGTCAAGCTCTATGGTGCTGGGCAGTGAGCACAGGGCCCACTACAGGACGTCGGGCCCTCAGGCCATCTTTATGAAGTCTGTTCCTGATTGTTTGGGTAGAGACATTCACACCAGTGGCCCTCTGGAGGTCATTCTGTAGGGCACGAGCAGTGCTCAGCCTGTTCCGCCTTGCACAAAGGAACAGGTATCGGTCCTGCTGATGGGTTGTGGACCTTCTACGGCCCTGTCCAACTCTCCGAGAATAAACGCCAGTCTCTTGAAATCTCCTCCATGTTCTGGAGATTGTGCTGGGAGACACATTAAACTTTCTTGCTGCAGCACGTGTGGATGTGCCATCCTGGAGAAGTTGGACAACCTGTGCAACTTCTGTAGGGTTAAGGAATCGCCTCATGCTGTTAGTAGAGATAATTACTCAAGCCAAAACTAGCACGAGTGGAAAACCAGCCAAAAAAGATCAAGAGGGAGAAACTTGAAATGACTTCCACATGTTAAACCAGTCCTGTTTTGAGGGTTTTGTAATTGTTGCCACTTTAGTGCACCTGTCGTTAAGTCCATGAACACCAATACAGCTGAAAGTGATTAACAATGCCCTCAGCTGCTTAATCAACCAGAAAATTATCAGACAGGTTTAATTGATTTCATGCCAGGCCCAATAAAAAAAGTGTTCCTTTAATTTTTGTGAGAAGTGTACATAACACTAACACAAATGATGAAGGTTCTGGTTGACCAAAACTAAACCACACCAAGAGAGGACCATCGTAATGCGCACCAAACATTACAGCTACTTCCATCCAAACATAAACACTGGACTGTTTAGACCTCGAGTCTTCCTGCAACTCTGGATTGGGAGGTGTGGTTCTGCAGTCCCATGAATGACCATCATGTGGTTGGAAAGCAGCGCCATGAGGAAAGGACCAGTCTCTTCAATAGGGACTCACAAAGGTTATATCTGGTGATCCAGAACAACATAGAGTCTGACATCAGGTCTACTCAGGTAGGATACGATGGACCCTGAAGACACAATAACACCTGGTGACCATATGTATAACCCGTCCTGAGTCCGTTCACTCTCTCAGAAAGATTACCACCATCCACATACCCATGATGAAGTTCTCTTGTACTTGGTACCACTGACATATTTATTAATTTACATCTGGATCAGATCTGATTAAAGCATGTCTAAATTAGGACATTCAATCATTTATCATCATCACATCACAATCACAATAAATCAGAGATAAATAAATGACTTCTTCTAAGTGACTCTATAAGCTAACCGTGCAACCATCTGATGGACTCCCACCACCAACTGTAGGTGATCCACAAGAAGCTACAACAGAAAGAGGGGTGAGGAGTTATTATTTTATTGTCTACTTTTTATTTTTTAACATGTTCATTTTCTTGGGTGTGTGTTATGTGGTTTTGCTATGTACAGCACTTTGGGTTGCGTGAGCAACAGTAAGTGTGCTATATATATAATATATACAGCTATAGAAGCTGACCTTGACCTTGTTATCACATCTGACACAACATTCAACCACAAAGACCTCCCCAGTTCCCCTGTCCTCACCTGTAGGTCTCTCCCAGCGTTGGGCCTCCCTCTGCTCCTCCTTCAGCTCCTCATTGACCTCCCTCTCCTGCAGCCTCTTCTCCTTTTGAACCAGCTCCTCCTGAAGCTAAAAACATTCAGTTGTAAACTGAAAACACGATTTTATTAAAAAACAACAAGCAGCTTTACTCCGTTCATTCTGGAGGCGCTGCTGTAAGGAAATTATGTTTTAGCTTTTAGCTCAGAGTATTTGTGTTTAAAACCTTCAACAACAGCCGAGCATCAGCTGATGAAGGTCCTTACTTTGTTGTTGAGTTCTCTCAAAGCATCCAGCTCCTTCAGTAAAAACGATATGTTTTTGTCCCGATCTAAACTCTGCAGTCGAGCCGATGAGGAGCTCTGAAGAGGACTGAAGAAGACAAAACCAGTGACATTTCATAAGTGATTAAAAATATATATTATATATACATTTAAAACTGTCTTCTTTTTCCTGTGGCATTAAACCATTTGAGGAAGCATCTAGCTGGACGACTGAGGGATCCTGGGGATGACATCCCTGTAATTTTCTGCCGATGACCGATCTGCAGCCCAAAGCAGCCGATCTGGATCAGCTGCTGGTCAGCCAGGCCGTACGGGGTCAGGTCTCAGGTGTGTTTCATTAGTATTTCTCTGGTGTGTAGTCAGGTCAGGTGTTTTAAAAAGAGGTGATGGCCTCACATTATCAGGTGTGATGTGCAGCGCTGCAGGCAGCAGGTTTAATAAGCACCGACTGATGTTCTCTTGTAATTCTCTCATATTACCATAAAGGTCAGGCTGCTTCTTAGCGTAATAAAGCAGGTAAATAAGGCACTGAAATATGACTGACATCGTATTCTGTAATTGACTGTTTCTGACTTTATTATATCAGCTTTTTCTAATCAACCTCCCCATCTTCTTGCCTCAACTGCTTTTACTATCTTTCTATTTCCGTCAGGCCCTCAAACACTGCAACTAATCAAATCTAAATTTACCAGCTTGCGCTTCGTACTTTGAAGCACCTCCACAATTTTATTTGAAAAATATCCAAAGAGGAGACATATTAACATGAATTATAGAATCAACGAAAAGATGAGGAGGATTCAGTGAAAAGCAGTAAACTTTTTAATAAATGATAGATCTAAGCATCTCATATTAATCATTTAAACACACACACACACGAGTTTACCGTTTCAGAATTTTAATAATACGATCCTTTAATTGTGTAATGACCTATGGATCTGATACACCACATATTTGTTGGTTTTTGATTTAAAACATTAAAATCAACCTGACTTTGCGCTGAAATGAACTGAGATGCTGATTTCTCTCCTGCTGAAAAAGATCAAAAGAAGCCAACTGGACTTCTTTGGGTTTTGGAAACCTTTTCATCCTCACATAAGCTTAAAAATAACAGAAATAAATCCATGAAAGCCATGAGATCTTGTTAACATGATGAGTTAGGATGTGGATGTCCTCCTCAGTCACACTTACTCCATCCTCTCTGTCCAGAACATGGACGGCCCATTATGTAGCTTTGGTTACACCCTAAACTTTGGCCAGGACTCCCTTGAAAATGAGGTTTTTAATCTCAATGGGACCTTCCTGGTTAAATAAAGAATAAATAAATAAAATAAACAGTTCTGAACCACAAACACGACACCACTCAGTTGTTGTTGAGTGTTCAGTCCTTTGGATGGACCAGGTTCTGTCTGAGGGTGTTGGGTTTAAGTTGACTTCAGAGACATCTTTGTTTTTACACTGGTGAGTTTTTTATTTTAAATTTCCGTCAGTGCGCCCCAGCACAGTTGTGGCTACATTGTAGCTCATAACCACCAGCGTGTGAATGTCTGTTTGTGGGTGAATGACTTGTTTGTGTTGTAAAGTGTCTTGGGGGGTTTTAGCACCCTAGAAGGCGCTATAAAAATACAGGTTGTTTACCATTCTTCTTCTTCTTGCGCTTTTTATTGACGGTTGGTGAACTAAAAAGGCTAACTGCTAGCCTTTATATGAGCTACTGGCACTGGAAAGCAGGTAGAGGCATCCCACTTGTGCCTACCCGAACCATCAAAGCTGTTTAGTGCAGCTTCTGCTCAGCAGAGAGCTACAGAGTGCTGTCCAACGTGAAGTTGCTCAAGTTTCTGACTAAAGAACCACCGAAACCAGTTTGAAAGCAATAGCTTATAGAGTTAAAAAGTAACTCTTTGGTACTTTACACTTTTTGGTTTTAACCGATAATGCTCCTTGAATAAGAAGCAAAACAACTTTTAAATAATTTAATCTGCCTTCCATTGAATTTACAAGGATCTCCACGTCCTCAATGATTAAGAACCTTCACCAGCTCTTGAGACTGACTGACAGAGATGACCTCTGATATCAACCTGCTTCACAACCACCACTTTTTGCTGATGATCCACCGATTTATTTTACTTATCCCAATCCTTACTTTAAATCTGCTACACGAGTCCTCTCAGGTCCTTCAGGGGGGAATTTTAAAATTCTTTTTACCTAAAGCTGAACAACATCTTACAACCAAGGGCTTGTGTGCAAATCCTAAAACTGAGCTCTGCTATAAAATTATATTTTTGATTGTGAAAATATAAAGTGATGGGAATTCTTCTGATTTTTATGTAAAATTTTAACAATTCCTTCCAGATCATTTCCTGTCTACTTAAACCATCAGTGGGACTTAAACTGTAAAGAAAGGCCTGCACTTGTATGGTGCTTTTCTGAGTCAGAGGACTCCAAAGCACAGTCACACACTCATGGTGATGAGCTACATCGTAGCCACAGCTGCCCTGGAGCACACTGACAGAAGCGAGGCTGTTGTAGGCACCACCAGTTTATCTGACCACCACCAGCAGATCAGAAGGGTGAAGTGTTTTGCCCAAGGACACAATGACTGGCACAGATAGAACCTGGGTTTGAACTGGCAACCCACAGGATACAGCACCTAACCCCTGAGCCACTGTCACCCCTTTATTACAGTATCCTACAGTAGTGTGCTAACAGCACTAACATTAGCAATGGTAGTAATATAAAGATCTACCCTCTTACCTGTCAGCAGCAGTGACAAGGTGTCTTCTCAGAATGGGACTACTTTCACCTCTAGATGCTATGCCTTCATCCCTGCTGCTCTCTGGCCAAGGAGACCCATCCCTGTTGAGGAGAAGATCTGCCTCCATCTCCCCTGGAACTCTTGGGAACTTGTATGACAACTGTGTCACAGGGCTCCTGTTGCGCGGTGGAGACTCAGGAGACAAGGACCTCAAATGGGAGACAGGAGATGGAGACAAAGAGACTGGAACCTCCTGAAGGTGCTGAAGAGCTAAAAGGCAAACAGGAAGCAATGTAACAGATGGTGTTTTGGAATGGAAACAGGACGGATGGATGGATGGATGTTACCTTGAGGTAAGTACTGGTCTGGTCTCAGACTGGTTCCTATTCTGTAAAATTGTGAGACAACATGGAGTTACGATCCTCAACCTGACTGAATCAACAGATTATTATGAAAAACAAAGGTTTAACATAAATAATTGGACATTTAGCTGTGGTTACTCTATGTCACATTCAACTCCTCCCAGTTCTGATGGTGGCATCAGCACCAGTAAATCCCATGATGTGGACAAACCTGTCAGCAGCACTGAGGTCCTGTAAAGAAGGTACAGGTAGACGCTGTCGGAGCTCCACGTTCACGCTGGGATTAGCTAGAAATAAAGAAGGAAATAAAGAACTGATCTCATTCTCAGCTAGTCTAGTGAACTAGACCAAATTATTGCTTTGCAAAGTTTATATCCATATATAGAATGGCTTGCCAGGCTAATTCTCAGCAGCTGCTCACAAAACAATTTAAAAACCACACATCTGATCAAATCTACTAAAGGTCAACTTTACTCATGTTTTTAAAACATTTGCAGCGGTCTCTAGTAGGAAAGAATGCCTTGTAAGTTGTTTTCTGGGGGGAAAAAGCTCCGGTGCGCCTGTTTGAGGACATAGAAGTCAGCCGGAGGAGAAAGTGGCAGAAGACGGCAGGATCTGGAATCCTACTTCCTGATATGTGGAGGAGTTCTGCTGTGTGGTGGAGTTGCTAATGCTAACGGTTAGCTTCTACTAGTTCAAATGCTCAGCCGTAGAGACAGGGTGAGGAGCGCAGACATTCGAGTGGGACTCAGAGTAGAGCTGCTGCTCCTCCGCATCGAAAGGAGCCAGCTGAGGTGGTTTGGGCATCTGGTCAGGATGCCTCCTGGATGCCTCCCTGGTGAGGTTTTCTGGGCACTTCCAACCGGGAGGACACCTAAAGCAAGACCCAGGACACACTGGAGGGACTATGTCTCTCGGCTGGCCGGGGAACGCCTTGGGATTCCCCCGAAAGAGCTGGACGCCTTCCTGGGTTGGTGTTTTGGGCATGTCCTGCCGGCAGGAGGCCCCCAGGTCGACCAAGGACATGTTGGAGCAAGTACATCTCCAATTTGGCCCGGGAATGCCTTGGGCTCCTGCCGGAGGAGCTGGTGGAGGTGGCTGGGGAGAGGGCTGTCTGGGATGCCCTAGATGCTACCCCTGCGACCCGGACCCAGATAAGCGGAGGAAAACGAACAAACAAACTAAACTTGACATACTCAGGTTTCAGCAGAATGCCCCTGGCTGTTTTCCTGGTTTAAACACATAAAACTGAGTGTTTAGTGTTACCTATGGGTCTCCGTCAGACCAGATAGTGGTGTTTACAACAACACAGCTGCCTATTCTGGCTGTGAAACAGACCAATTACAGTTAACACTGCACTTCTTCACTTTAAAACTTTTCTAATTTCCTGCTGCACCCCCTCCTCCCTCCCCCACCCATGGTTCTGATCTTTTTGTGGACTGAAAGCTAATTGATTGTGGCAGCTCTCCTTATTATTCATGTACAATTACAGATGTGATAATGTGCTTAAATCCTTCTAAATGACCGTTCATGCCTCGCGTTCGCTTTGAAGTCTCGTCAAAGATGGAAAAATGTGGAGGAAAAAAAAGGAAAACACAAAGGCCAATCAGGGAAGCAATCTACATAAACCAATCAGGAGAGAAGGGGGAAGACAAGGGGAGCTGTGTGCCCCCTGCCTCCCTTCTCCATTTTTATGGAATATCAACTAAAGTCCATTCATTTTTAAGCTGTATTTAATAAATTTTGTGCAGAAAGTTTGAAGCAGTGAGTGCCGGGTGTTCCAGCTGACAGCATGAATATTAATGATGGTGTTACAATGATTAAAGAAGCTTCAAGTCAAATCCAACACAATCCGTCTGTGATCTGGCCCGCCATCATCACACCGCCACCACGCAGTGCATGAATTTAGATACGGACATTAAGCCAAGGAAAGAAACGACATGAAGAGGGGACACACACACACACACGCACACACACACACATGCATGCGCACGCACACACACACACACACGCATGCACACACACAGAAACAAGAGAACATACAGTTAATATGATGCACAGCAAACATCTGCAAACAAACACCAAGAACTGAATAAAGTTCATGATTCATCCTTTCTGATCGACTGAGATAAAAATAATTTTCAATTTGGGATTAATTATGAGAAACTGAAAATAAAGATAAATCTCTGTCTCCATCATAAAGCATATAAATACTTAATTTATTAACAATTGCATGAATTTGATCCAAAGAGTCAGGACCTCCAGAGTTTCTGACTGATGGAGCTCATTCTTGTTTGGAGTTTTTCAGGATTTGTGTTTGTCCTCCTCTCTCTGGAGGATGGACCACAAGTTCTCAGACGAATTACGTATGGGGAGTTTCCTGGACCTGGACCCAACATGTTGATGTTCTGTTCCTGATCCACTTAGTTATGACTTTACCCTTCTGGCCCAGTGCAGGAGAAAACTGTTATTGGATGGTTGAAGGAGTTCCTCTGGGAGGATGTTTAGGTACCCTTCTTTATTTATGGTCGTTCTGAGGCTACTCCCCTGGTTGAGAAGCCTGTGGCTGTAATGGGGCAAGTACTTTCAAACTAAACACACATAAAGGCTTTCTGAGAGTTACAAGGCCCAACATTTGCTGTGTCACTTGATCACAACATTCCCCATCAACAACCATCACGGAGGGCTCAGTAGATGCAGGTGCATCGAATGTTTAAAATTGAAAGAAGAGTTTTATTTTTTTTTAAAAAGTACAAACAGAAAAAGCGCTGGGAGGTGACAGCGTGTACGGCTACGTCTGCTTTGTATGGCACATGCACAACAGCCACATAAAATCAGGCTAAAGTACGCTCATGTATGGACCAATCAGATCCCTCTGGAGAGCAGGAGCCAAAACTGACCTGAGAAACATGGTAACCGCCAGTTCAGGCACATTAGATTGAATAAAAAAGGACGGTGAACTACCTCAGACTGTGAAGTGGTCCCCTGTGGTCCAAAAGCACCTGTGATTTCTGAGGTTCTGGTCGGGTTAAAGGATAAGGTGTGATTGGAGTCAGGGTTTGGATGTTCACAGGGAACAGAAATCAGCGCTATGTGCTAAAAAACAAAGCTCTCTCTGTGTGTGTGTGTGCGCGCGCGTGTGTAGACCACCCACTTAGCAGATCAAAGACTGTTTACATAATTGTCTCCTCCCTCTCTCCCCAGTCTTTGTCTTCTTCTTCTGTCATTTAATTAAATCTCTTGACCACAGTGTGTGTGTGTGTGTGTGTGTGTGTGTGTGTGTGTGTGTGTGTGTGTGTGTGTTCTGTGCGTGAGATGAAACCTCAAAGTGACATTTTCATCAACAGTTTACACATTTAAAGGGTGACTCTTGTGTTTGTTTCAGCTGTACTTTTATTCTAGTCGGCTGATTCGTGTTCTCCATCTGTTGTTATTTTTATGTCTGAAGGTATTTCCCTAAGAACCCACGAGATCATCTAAAACTAAATGTAGAAATAAGATTAAACTAATGTTTCCTTTCTGTTTTAAGTGGACTTGAGTCTCAGCCAGACCTGGAGCAAAGACAAAATCCTATCGACACCGAACCCGGACTAGCACCGAGAGCAACAAGTAAAAAAGCAAAAAACTTTATTAACCTCCAGTCAGGTTGATTATGATTTTAACTTTAACCTGATCTGAACTGCGGAGTTTGACGTGTTTTAGAAGTGTAGTGTGTAAAAAATGCGTACCTTCACTTCTGGGACGCATGCAAAATGTTATATTTTGCTGCCAGTGGAAAGAACCCTGTCCACTATAACGGCGGCCAATTGAAGCCAATTTCACGTCCAGTGGAAAGAAGGGGTTCGATGTGAATCGGTTGCAAATGCATTCAAAGGGTCCTGCAAGGTCACAAAACTACTACAGAATTGCAAGATCATGCGTGACTTCGCCAGTTCACAAGAAAACAAGCAAAGAGGAAGACGGCTGCATGTATCCAAAAGGTTTGTGATTTATTTTATATTTCAGCCACTGAGGTGTCATAAGGTGTTACTACTTAAGAAACAGGAAATATGTCTTTTATTTTGAAAGTTGCCGGATGCTCTACACTGCTAGTGTCTAATTTCCTATCTGGCCTGACCCGAACTGCTGAGCTTGATGCATTCTGGAAGTGCAGCATGTAAAAAACTAGACTCAACAGCGTAAATTTAGTGGAGCGGCGTGACAACGCTTCTGGGACACACACGTCCAAGGCGCTCCAAGCCCAGAGAAAACACACCTATTGACTCCAACAGTGGCTAATTGCTGCGTATTACGCTTCACAGACTTTACACGAAATATGTATCTGGTGAAAAGCCGGGGTTAAAGGTAAATAAGGGTGATGGAAACAATGACAACAGAAGACCCACGTTTATTAATGTTTCCTACAGCTCCACAGTTTCTATGGTTTAGGTTGTTCTATGAGTTTGGAGGACTCTAACAGGATTACAACAGATTCTGGTCTTCCTGATGCTTTTTAAAACTTTTTGCATTTAGGAGATGTGACCTGCAGAGTAGTGCCATGTTTACACACGAGACCAGCTGCCTGGACTCTTCAGATCCGAGATCCTGGGGGAAATTAATAAAAGACATTGTGGAAGCTGAGCTGGAGCTAAGGTTAGGATGCGGAGGAGATTTAAACCCTCATTTCAGACCATCGTCAAAGTAAATGTAAGGTCTCTGATAAGTAAGATGGACACGCTTTGGACACAATAAAACTCTAGTCTTATGTGCCTCACTGAGACATGGCAGCGTGCAGACGTCCCAGGATCTCTTTGCCACTTTATTTGGCATCAGGGAGGTTTGGGTGGATAATTCAGAGACTACCTGTTCTCAACATTAAGAAATATAAGAAAAGGTCTCCACCTTCCTGTTGTTAAAAAGTCAAGCCTGAGTATCCCTCGATCCATGTGGAGCTGACAGTCTCGCTGTGACCTGACCAGCTTTCTGCACGTTGAATCCGACGACTCTGTCTTTTGTTATTCAGAGTATTCCTTTGGATAATCTTTATAAGTCACTGACAAAAACTTGGTTGATAATGCTAATTGTAATTAAGTATGTTTATCATGGTGACATTTTACTTAACTTTTACTTAACACACTTTACTTTTTACTGCCTGCATAAATCAGTAAAGCAGGGGTCTTGTGCCTGGAGGTACATTCATGCCACCTACTGGTTGATCTTATTTTCCTTCCTGGTGATTCCATGATTCTATCATGTGGTTTTATTAAATCTACTTAAATCTTTTTTTTTTTACGATTTTGTATTTTATTTTAACAGAGGATCGGTTCTTTGCCAGAAAAATAATCTCCAGATTTTGTTATGTTTGTATGTATGACCAACATTCAATGTTTTTACATTTCTTTTCAACCCTTTATGCAGTTTTCCCTTGTGTCTCCCGTTGACTTTAAAGTAAATGTGTCCTTGTGTCTCCATTACCTAGATTAGACTGTTCAGACACAAAGGAGTGTTTTTACTTTTTGTAACATAAAAATATGAGATGGTTTTAAATGATCATCAGTAGGAGCATGAGGTGCTGTGAAGTACTATCAGCTAGATTTAGTCCCATTTAGCTTCTCCTATTAATAAATGTAGTGGGAAATTTTTTACATAACCAACTTCTCCACCAGATTTATTTAGGCAACAATAATAATATGGATGTAAATCCAAATAAGGATATTTAAAATATTAGTTTACAGTCTTTCTGGGTTCTTCATTGATCCAACAGACTCACAGTCAGACCTTCATAGTGACTCTGACACCTTAGATAGGGGATCTCATAATGATGCTGAATTTCAACATTTAGAAATTATTTCATATTTAGAATTAATTCCAACTATTTTATTTTATTATTAGGAGCTAAATGTAATGAAATGTAACAGTTAAGGACTGAACGTATCACTGTACAATCAGCACCCCCTACTGGTGACTGTGTACAAGAACCTAAGGTGTTCTAAGTGGTTCTATTTCTATTGTCCAACTCGTGTAGATGAACATTTTTGCTTCAGTTTATAAATGTGGCAGAAATGTAATTACATTAAAAGAAGCAGATTAGTGCATTGAAATTAAAAAAAACCTACCATTAAACAATGAGATCAAAGTTGATCAATTAAAATAATTATAACAGAATTATTATCTGATGTATCAAAATGTTTAATATTTAATAATTTAGTTTCTCAGAATACGAATAAAAAACTTTCCACCTGATAATGAACTAATATAATTAAGCTTCTGGTTGTTGACCTTGTGATTCTAGGTGAGGTGTGATGACGGCCTCTTGATGGGACCAGACCATCAAGAGCTACAATAAGATCTGATAATCAGTCCAGTATTAAACAGGAAGCCAGTGGAGTGAAGCTCTAGCTTTTTAGACGAGACGAGATAAAACATTTGGTTCCTCCTGTAGACGATGGGGAGAGGACTGATGGAGAGAGGACTGATGGAGAGTATGCTGTGATGAAAGCATGAAGAACATCTTCAACGTCTTTGGAGAAGAAGTTAGACTTCATCTTTGCTCAGAAACGTAACCAGAAGAAGTTTGTTAGGACTGAGCTGATCAGATTTAAAGGGTTAGGGTAAAGTTACTCCCAGGTTTCTAACAGAAGATGGATTAAATGAGACTAGTCCAGCACACACTCGATTAGCAGACCTGAGTTCAGCCATAACAAAGATGGCTGACATCAGCTGATTTTCACCCAGCTACATGAACAGCACACAAACTAAAACTAACCCAAGGCTGAGACAGGGCTAGTAGTAGTAGTAGTAGTAGTAGTAGTAGTAGTAGTGGTTAGTAGTGGACTAACATCACCACCTCATGGACACGCTGACTCATTACACCTGCTCTTGTGTGCTGCTGATGTTAATGAAATTTAAAAGCTCTGTCTGAATATGTTGAACAATATTAGTACATGAACCAGTATTATGGAACAATGAGACAGAGAGAAGTACCTCTGTACAGATACAGTAGAACAAGTAGAAGTACCTCTGTACATATCCACCAGAGAGTCCCTGAGTTCCTTGCTTGGGATCCATGTGGATAAATCAGTTACTTCTGGGCTCTCAGAACTTCGTTCACTGGAAACATAAAATGTATTCACATCACAATCACCATCAACTACATGGATCAACCTATTAACACATGAACTAGGGACGTCCTGATACCAGCATTGGGTATGGGTCCTATACTGTGGTCGTACTTGTAAAAGTGTTCCAATATTATGGAACTGATACCACTTTACGTAGCTTGGTGCTCAGCTCTCAGTTGAGTTGCAGCAGATGATAGCAGCTGACTCTGGAGAAGATGAAGTCAGTCTAGAACTTCTGTCCTCTCTAGTTCTTTGTGTTTGGTTAATACTGTAAACACTAACTACACATTCAGATCATTTCAATGTAGGAAAGCATCTAAAATACAGAGCCAAGCAGCATATTTCCACGTAGTTTTCTATAACATCACACACACACATGCAGATAAAACCATTTAACAGCTGCTCTCCATTCAGATTCTCTATTAGAGTAAAACCCTGTAAACACACCATGTTCCTTCATGTCACCTCCTCCAGTTACACACGTTACTAAAGACAGATTTAAACCAACAAACCTTTATAACTCACGCAGAGCAGCAATCGATACAAAAATACTCCAGGGAGGGACACACCAGTCTACTATAAACACGTACGAGTCAAACCAGTTTCACTTCCAGTCAGACTAGTCAAACAAACAAGTCACCTGATTTTAGAAGAATCATTCAATCTAAGGTGGTCTTCAGTTATTCCTGCTGGTGGTTTTTCCTCCACCACATTTCTCATCTGAATGATCTGTCTGGAACCTATCTTTAGAGTAGAACATGAGATGTTCAGAGCTCAGGAAAATGAAAAAGCACAGATCTGAAGAGAGATTTTTCAGAGTTTTAATGGACAGATGAGGTCTTGATGAACCAAACAGTCCAGTTCCTGGCTGGATCATAAATGGACAAAGACGACCACTTAAACCAGCAAGGTGGAGGAGGTGCAAGCGCCAAATCAGTGTAAATGAATTGATTCTGGAGGTGTCAGACAGGTGAATACTCAACAATGACATCGGTTGAGGGGCGTTATTGTGGGTGTAGGTGTTATATCATGGTATATAAAGGTTATGTCTATGGGTGCATGTTTTTTTATGTAGGATCAAGGAAGTGGGGTGATTAGGGGGATGTCATGTTTTTGTTAAATTATCAAGATTAACCTCCCATTATTTGAATCTGTGTCTCAGTCTGATGAATGTATCAGAAGTGAGTAT
The DNA here is from genome assembly GCA_006937985.1 of Aphyosemion australe. Taxonomy (NCBI): domain Eukaryota; kingdom Metazoa; phylum Chordata; class Actinopteri; order Cyprinodontiformes; family Nothobranchiidae; genus Aphyosemion; species Aphyosemion australe. The sequence continues at coordinate 262,117 of SSNS01000153.1, read as the reverse complement.
GCTGGTGAAGGTTCTCAGTCATCCAGGTCATGGTAATCCAAATCAAAGGAGTCCAGTTGCCTCCATTCAAACCCTTTTGGATTATTGGAAGTGAGCCAAGAAAGAATAGATTAAATGAATCACGTTGGAAAGAAGTGGCTTGAATTATTGACAAGGCACAAGTCGGCCAAATAGTTCCTCCAAGTTTAGCCCATGGCGGCCCTCAAACACAACCACAGTAGCCACAACAGGAGGGACACTGGTAAGGGGTGCTGCTGGACCATTTTGGGTTGAAGATTGACTTGATCTGTCAAACTGCAGCCAAACAGAAGGAACTAAACACCATCACGAGTAAAATAGTTTCTCTCACCGATGACATCAACAGTAAAGAGACGGATGCTAAGGTGATAATTTCACAAAGCAGGCCAGACATCGCTGACTCCTCTTAATAATTTAGAGCTCAAACACAAATTTAATGTCTACAGAAACAAAAATATCGTTCTGGTCATTTTTCTTACGTGAGTTGCTGCTCCAGGTTAAAGATCTTTCTCTTGACTCTCTGTAAAGCAAACTGAACATCCATAGATCTGCGGCTGAAACAGCTGAACACCAGCAGATAGAACTTCAACTCACTGACACACGTCTGAGTTTCTCATGACGACCAGCACACGCTACATAGCGCCACTTCCAGGTCACGGGAGAAACCAGTCTGTGATTGGTCGAGGCTCTAAATTAAATATGTAGGAGCTCACAGAATCAAGTGTCATGTGACTCGGTGTTGTTTTCAGGAGATCAAATACACAAGTAAAGCAGAGACAAGTGGAGAAGGAGCCTAGTCTACAAGCAACCACCAAACTTTACTGGTTGTTGAGATTCTTTTCCTCTACAACAAATAACAGACAGGACTGTTTATCACCTCCATACGAAGGTGCATTCACTAATGATATGTTTTTAACCACTAGTGTTTGCATTAAGTTATTGACATTTTAATCTGAAACTAGTGTTTATTAATGTTCTTTCTGGTCATGCTTGGTTGTTGCTAGCTTTCTGGAATCTCCTTTCAGGTCTTTCACACGTTTGTGTACAATTAGGTGAAGTGAAACAACAGCTCTCTGGTGTTTATGTCTTGTTTTTGTTACAAGCAGTGATGTTTTTCTGTTCTCCAGTGAATGGACTGTGTTGTGTGACGCCAGTTGCTCTGCTCTAACCGTTGTCCAATGGACCTACAACTGAAGGGAACCCAGCTATAGCTATGCACGAGTCCGTTGTATAGGCTGTTTTTACAATGGAAATAGACAAAATAGCCATTTTGGTGGTTTAAAGATCAGGTCTCTGCTTTTTGCAGATGATGTGGTCCTGTTGGCTTCACCAGAATGTGATCTCTGGGGTTTGCTGGAGTGGTTCGCAGCCAAGTGTGAAGCAGCTGGGATGAGAATCAGCTCATCTAAATCTGAGACCATGGTCTTGAGTCGAAAAAGAGTAGAATGCCTTCTCCAGGTCAGGGACGAGGTCCTGCCTCAAGTGGAGGAGTTTAAGTATCTTGGGGTCTTGTTCATGAGTGAGGAAAAGATGGAGCTCCAGATTGGCGGATTAGTTCTTGATCTGCACTGATGCGGGCGTTGTACCGGTCTGTCATGGTGAAGAGAGAGCTGAGCCGGAAGGCAAAGCTCTCAATTTACTGGTCGATCTACGTTCCAACCCTCACCTATGGTCACGAGCTTTGGGTAGTGACCGAAAGAATGAGATCGCTGATACAGTGGATGAAATGAGTTTTCTCTGCAGGGTGTCTGGGCTCTCCCTTAGAGATAGGGTGAGAAGCTCGGTCATCCGGGAGGGGCTCGGAGTAGACCTGCTGCTCCTCCATGTCGAGAGGAGCCAGTTGAAGTGGCACAGGCATCTAGTTAAGATGCCTCCTGGACGCCTCCCTGGTGAGGTAAATGCTTTAAAATAGATGTTGAGGAGAAAAACAATTATTCATGTTCATGTATTTATGTCATATGTTTACTGGTGGGTAAAAGGGAAAAAGAATGCTTACAAATGCGGTTGTATACTGGTGTAAATGGGATATTGGGGGAAACTATAGAGACTGTCATGTGGAACATAGGTAAACAAGGACATGAACTATAGTAAATAAGGATGCTTTTTGAGTTTCGTGTTGACTGAATAACAGAGAGGGGGCAGGAGTTTATAAGCTTATGCTTCTTCCTGCTCCTTTTGAACATATGATTTATACTATGCATTTTATTTATTTAGTGTTTTATTCTTGTTTGTTTTTTCTTCAGTTGAAATTATGTCTAGATATGTTCAAAAATGTTCAAATAAACCATTCATTCAGGTTTACTGGGCACGTCCAACTGGGAGGAGACCTAAAGGAAGACCCATGTCACGCTGGAGGGACTATGTTTCTTGGCTGGCCAGGGAACACCTTGGGATTCCCCCAGAGGAGCTGGCCCAAGTTAGCCTAGTGAACTAGACCAAATTCTTGCTTTGCAGAGTTATATATTCACATATATAGGATGGCTTGCCAGGATAGGCCCAAGTGGCTGTGGAGAGGGAAGTCTAGGCCTCCCTCTGGGAACCAGCTATCGTTTCACACAAAACCTCAAAAAAGACAAAGTAATAACAGATTTATTCATTAGTTCTGTTTATTGTTAATTGATAATGTCATGACATCTGCCGTTTCTCAAAGTCACGAAGTAGTCTGTCCATGAGGGTGAGGTCCACTTTATGTTTCATCACAAACTGTCCATTCAAGTGGAAGACAGGGATGTCCCATTTGTACCTGTCAAACCACAGCTTGTTCTCTGGGAGACTAATGTCCACAAGTTGCAGGACAAACTGGAGGACACACAAAGAGACACAGCAGTCACATTTAAGCTGTTTATGTCTATAAAATAAAGCAAAATAAAAATACAGACATATAAAAGAAACGTCTGGTACTCCTGACATCCAGACAGAACATCTGGAGTAGTGGTGACACTGTTGCTGTTACATACCGGTGCTGCACAAAGGAAGCTATTATATATATTATATACATTGATTCAGGTTCACGTTTAATTGGATTCCTCTGTGATTGCTGTGGTACATTCAATTACATGTGTGCCTGTTTTTCTCACCCGATGTTTGAATGGCTGCAGCAGCTCTTTAGCTTCATCACACAGCGGACATGGATCCTGCAGAGACAAGGGAGGCTCAGATTCAAAATGTATTTATTCCAACATCTGTGATGTGCATTCAGGCCGTTATTAACGGGAGTCTGGACAGTAGTAAAGGGTACAGGGCTTAGTGTCAGGTTACCTTAGTGAACAGAGTGAGAGTGGGTAACACTTTGGATGAAAACCATCTAAGAAGCTGTAGAGGTGGATGTCGACAGGAAGACTTGAGCACCAACATTTTACCTGAGAACACAAAAACAGAAACCAGTTAGTGACCTTGACCTGTCTGAGACATCAGACCAATGATCATAAAATACACCCATGTGACTTCAGTTCACCTCTCTGGAGCATGCCTGCAAACTCAGAAGGTATGAAAAATGTGACAACTAAAATCAACCTTTCTTTGTCCTTGCACCAATCAAAGTAAGCCATTTTCTAATATGTAACAATGATACAGAACTTACCCAACAGAGTCCACAGCCAGAGATCTGTGTTGTTTCCATGAACTTCAGAGCAACATGGTTTCCATGTTTTAGTGATACCACGATAGGTTTCCAAGTGATGCCTTGATTCAATTTCTATACATTGTAAAAATTAAGAGTGCAACGTGGGATATTTTAACTGCATTAACTTCATTTGGTAACCAGGGCTTTACAACTTCCAGGAAGACCTTAAACAGGAATACTTGCAGAAAGATCAGAGCAGGACCAAGGGGGAAACTCAAAAGTGAAGCCAACATGGAAGTGACAAAAATTGCAGTTACCCCCTCATCCACTAGGGGCTGGCTCCAGAAAGTAGCAGGTTCCCATTGACTCCCATGTTAAAAATGCCAACTTCACAGCAGAAATAAACATATTTACAGCCTGGTTCAATAAATATTTTAGGTTTAATAGGTGAAGTTTATCGATATGACAACTCTGAGGGAGGTGAATTTTTGTAACTCATCCGTTTAGTTGTAATTAAAGCTTGAAATAATGACTGTGTTGTGTTGTGAAGTGCCTTGGAGGGTTGTAGAACCCTAGAAGGCGATATACAAATACAGGCCATTTATCATTACTTGAAATAATGACTGCTTAGGGGTGTGTCCTTTTGATGGACATCTATCTAGCGTAAGCTGCTTTCCTCCATCTTGATCCATGGAAAGCCTCAGCCTCATATTAAAAGTGTTACAGCATAGAAGATAGCAGAGTCGTCATCATTTTTCGCTTTTCCGGGAGTAACGAGACGCGTGAAGCAACCAAGATGGCGGTGATGGGAACCACCCACTGGGCTTTAATTCAGCTCTTCGGAACCTACAGGTGACAGCACAGAGGGTGTGTCCACTATATATACAGTTAAAGGGCAGGACATAGTATTTAGGAAGTCTATTGAAGTCTGTGAAGTTTTTTTCTGTAAACCGCCATGTTTCAGCTGAAGAAAATGTCAATAAAATCAATGAATAAGCAGCTAGATGTGTGTGCATCATTCTACTACTGTGTAAGTAACACACAGCCATCAGAGTTGCCTTTCTTCCATAAATAATAAATTAATAATGAAAGAAAGGGTTGAGTTGATGAAACAGTGAGTAGTATATGCTGGTCTCCATGTGCTTTAAAGAACCCACCATCTCAGAGGCTGATGGTGACTGTCTGAGCAACGACTCACATCAAGCTTTAAGGGTAAATTACATAGTAATCCAGTCGCTAAATGAGGATTTTTTTTTTGTTGTTGTTATAAATTTGGGCAATAAGAAATCATTTAAAGCATTTTTTGATAGAAGAAACAACCTTCTCCTTACTGTAGCAGTAGCTCAGGAAGTAGAGCGGGTTGTCCAGAAATCAGAGGGTTGATTGATCCCGGCAAAGAATGCTGCTGTTGTGTCCTTGGGCAAGACACTTAACTCACCTCACCTGCTGGTGGTGGTCAGAGGGACCGGTGGCACCTGTGCTCGGCAGCCTCACCTATGTCAGTGCGCCCCAGGGCAGCTGTGGCTACATTGTAGCTAATCACTACCAGGGTGTGAATGTGTGTGAATGGATGAATGACTGTGATATAAAGTGCCTTGGGGGGTTCTAGGACTCTAGAAGGTGCTATATAAAAAACAGGCCATTTACCGTTTACTTTATATAACAGAAGGACAAGGATAACCTTTAAAATCTGCTGTTTTTATGTCATGATGTCAGAGATAAAATCGCTGCTGAATGTTTCCCGTTTGGAATTTTTCTGAAGATCCAGAGATTGCAGAAGGCCTTTGGAACAAACATCAGATCATAAATAATCAGAGTAAAACACAGAGAGAAAGAGAAAAGATTTGTTAGTTGGCTCCTATGCTCCAAAGCATAGAAGATTTAATCTATAGAAAAAGATCAAAGATGTGAAAGACAGAAACAGTACGTTTTAAACTTTTGAATGAAAACTGAAATTAAACTGAAGCTCTTCCTATAAAGGACAAAAACTGAAAAACTTAAAACAGTTTAAATGAATTTAGCATCTTTTTAAAGTTTGTCCTGTCTTAAATTAATTTTCACATCAGACAGCCTGGTCGTGTGTGTGTGTGTGTGTGTGTGTGTGTGTGTGTGTGTGTGTGTGTGTGTGTGTTAGAGCATAATACCCATCAGGTCTAGGGGTTCAGACCCTTTCAGATGAAAAGCTGGTTCGAGTGATTTTCAATCTTTGCTGGGATAAGCTGGATGGGATCCAACAGGCCACATGAGAATGGGGGTGGGGGGTACTCACCTGAATGAAAGCTCCGCCTACTTACCTGCATCAACTAGGTGTTTTTTATCTAGGTGTTCTTTAATCTAATAACTGATTCCAGCTAAGCCTGCATCATGGTGGGAACTACATACAGGAAACAGGATCAGGTGGCTGGACCATTGAGGGGGCGGGGCCTAAACATTATACTGGAACCAACCGGTAGGAGGCGCTTCGGGTCCTTTACTTTTGATTAATCCTCAGGTTGATGTTCCACACTGAATAACTAAAGAATCAGGCAGCTGTTTGTCAGCCTGAAGACACTAACTCCTCCGACCCCTACTTTTCTTCCTACACTCACTGTGCCCCATAACCCTCTGTATAATCACTGATTATACAGAAGGTTTGGTGTAAAGCCAGTTTAGCTGCCAGTGAGTGGTACATTAGCCTGTTAGCTAAGCCACAGGAGGAGACCCCGACTAACTCACCGAGTCCCGCAGGGCAGACACGATCCGTCTCAGAAGAAACGTGGTTCTATCCGCTGGTTTCCAGCTCTTTAACTCCTGTTTGAATCGGAACCTGAAAAAAGTTTTAAGCGCAGAATAAAGGCAATCTCCTTCTCTTCACTTTCTGGCAGACCAGCCGCGGGGTTTGGAGCCTGCTGCCATCTAGCGTCAGACATGAGTCACTACACCTGAGACCAGAGCAGAGTAGATCTGATCAGACTAAAATGTTTAATATGCAACCATCCCTCGTTCTGTTTTTCTTCTATTCTTTAAACTCTATTCCTGACCTGATATTTATGATTTGTTTCTCTTCTCTGACTGATATTAAAAGACACACATGTACACACTCACACAGGCTGACTAACAGGAATGTCTCTGGACAAACTACACACACTCTCGCTCCACAATCATTGATTTATTCTACCAAAGTGGAACATGTTGAGTTCAGCTTTTAAGTAAGAACTGTGTAAAACTTTTCCACCTGCTGTGGTTCATTTTATAGGTTTTTATTGGACTGTGGGATTCATTTTCAGTGTTTTTGATGGATGGGACCCATTTTAAATCAACTTCTTACTTGATTACATCCATTTACTTTAATATAAATACATCAAGTTTAGTTTAACTGAAGAGGATTAATTTATAGTGAGCTTTCCATCACTGATGTAGAAAATACTAGTAAACAGAAAGGATTCACTTGTCTAAAATATTTTATAAAAATACAGATTTATTGTCTTTAAAAATCTTAAGTGAACAAGTTCAGAAAGCAGGAAAAATGATGTAAATAAGTTAAAGTTTGGCCTTTTTAACTGTTGAACACATAAATTCATGGGAAATAAAAATGTTTTTGCTCACTGATAAAGAAGTTGTTTCTCTGTAGAGTAAAACTAACAGGTGAACAGCATCAGTCAGCTGGTTGAGTATAAAAACATTTAACATGTCACAAAAAATAAAAACGTTTTGAACATGAAAAAACTCACATCTTTTATTTGTAATAATTTATGCATGAAAGTATTTTTCTTTACAAAATAATATTTTTAAACACCAAAACATTTGTTCACACATGAAAAACAGCTCTTAGTTTTATTTCTCTTTTATTTTTACACTTCAACAAACATTTCAAATGTGCAAAAGAACCAGAAAGTTTCTGTTCAGGCTGTAAAACTGATGAGAGCAGGAGGCGGTCCAGCTGGGAGCTGGGTTTAGGTCCGTTCAGGTCTTTGGGTTTTTAGACTCATGTCTCCGGTTTGGTTCTGGTACCAGCTACTCAGGTGGGACAATCAGCCGCGACCACCAAACAACAGGTTAACGTGTGAGTAATCATTAGCTGAAAGCTGATCTCACAGCAGATGAACGTCTCTCTCTCCTTAAAGAAGGTTAACACAACAAACTAGTAGGTTAAACCAAACAGAGGTTAGTTAAACTCAACTACCGGTTTAGGGAAAAACTGAAACCAACATTTGTTTAAAAAAACAACCTGATGGAACCGAACAGCCTCTGCTGAACTCAGCTGACTCGGAGTTCACTGACCGGGTCACCACTGAGGAAGCGGTTAGTGTGTCAGGAGCTAGCTAGGCTAGCCATTAATAAATAGTGTATGTAGACAACGAGCTGGTGGCACCAGCCCGTCAGAAACCAGTTAGCACACACAACGCTGCTTCATGTGTTTGGACCAGACAGCGTCTGGTTCTCTCTGATACAAACGGTTCTGCTGAGGGTGTTTGCCTGGTTTTAACCTGGTTTGAAACCGTGGATGATGTCCCAGCATGCCTCAGTAACCATAATAAATAGGTCAGGATCGTCTGTGTACCCAATGGCTGTGCGTAGCATCGCCGTGGTGATTGATCCAAACATACGCCCCCGGTCTCTGATTGGCTGCTTCTGTTCTGTCAGTGGCTCGCAGGACTCCACCATGTTCCTTCCCATGGTCCTCTGCTGTGCTGAACGTCCACAGATGAATGTACCTCAGACCAGCGAGAGGATTCCATCAGGGGTCAGGAAGGTCGGACGTATCCACGGTGACCTGCCCATCAAAGAAATAATCAGTCATCAATCAGCTGTTTTACAGACAGATCCACTATACGGTTGTGTGTGTGTGTGTGTGCTGACCTTGATGAAGATAGTATCATCCTTGATGTAGCTGCCTGTGTCCAGGACGCTCTGAGACACAAAGAGGGGACAGCCAGAGGCGATGTTCATCTCAGCTAAGGGTCGTCTGAAGCTGCTGCTGTTTGGATCTGGTTTAAAGGCATCACCCAGGTGTTTCCTCGAGGAACCCTGGTCCATCAGCATCAGGGTCACCTGATATAAACACACACGTAGGTCCGGTTTACTCCTTAAATCCTGGATAAAATCAGTCAGTGTGCATTAAAAACCTCTTTAATACTGATTCTGGAAAACAATAAAATGATGCGTTTGACTGCAAACAGACAACAAACTCCTAATATTTAATGACGACACACCTGGTGACATCACCAGCAAACATCTGGTTCAGAGTGTCTTCAGAAATTTCAGGTTTTTTATTAAATTACAATCAAAACAGAAGTGGCCCTGAGACGAGACCCTGTGGAACTCCGTTTTGAAGTTCCTATCACTGCTTCTTATCTTTCTAACAAACACTGAACCATTAGAGGTTTTGTGGTGAAATAACCGAGTTGATATAATTACCCGTGTCTGAGATTACGACCCTACCTTCTGTTTAAAAGGCCAGGGCAGCAGGGCGTCGTACTCCCCCTTCATCACCACGAAGAACAGGGACAGGTGCGTCCCCTTCCCCATTCCGTCTCCGTTTAAATAAACTCGAGCGCACATCTTGTACCCAAAGTATCCGGTGTAGAACGGCTGTGAGTACAACGACAGCGTCTTGCCCGCCACTGCTTCCTGTTTCCGTCTCTTGTAATCTCGGATCTTCCAGATTAGAGTCCCATTGTAGCTGGACGTCTCCAGGACCTGAAAACGGAGGTCCATGTCGGCCAACCGGATCTCGTGGACGCTCAGCATGTCATCGTGCCGGCTCAGCTGTGTCTCCAGGGACGCTGCAGAGAGTCAAACATTCAGCTATGATTTAGGTTTGAGCTCTTCCACCAGGAAACAGTTCTGTGTTTTAACTAACCCAAAGTGTGAGTTGATCCAGTTCCACACCGCCCCCCTTGTTCCAGAGCACTGAGCCTGGTTCGAACGTTCTCCAGCGTTCCTCGTAGGTTCTCCATCTCTTCTCTGAGCAGACGGAGAGAACGGAGCTCCAGCTCCAGCTCCAGCAGCTTCTCCGAGTGGGAGCTCATTAGTTTCTGTAGGAACACACAGAGGTTTGGCTGTTTGTGAGAAAAGAAGGAACTGGTCAGTCTACAGGACACAGTAAGCCCCAATCCAGAACCAAGCCATGAGGAACCTGGAAACCTGGGCTCTGATATCCAGAAGCTGGTTCCAGTCTGACTGGTTCATCAATCAGGACTCATTAACACCATTTACATGTTCAGATCTGTACTCAGAGAACAGGTCTGATATCCTGTTGACTCATCTTAAGAGACGACGAGTCTGCGGGGAAAGCTGGAGTACAGAAGCATCCAGGTGAAGGATCTGTGGAGGCTCCTGAAGCTCTCATCAGCAGAGAACAAAGACAGGAAGCCTCTGAAGCTAACATAGAAAGCATTCGCTAAAACAAGCTGGTCACACACAACAGGTGGGTGTTGGAGAATGTGCAGCATTCTGAGGTACGCTTTGTTTTGCAGATTTGCTATTGCAGCTTTAAAGATCTCCACTTGTGCTGAATAGTTTGTGCTGCACACATAAACCTGACTTAGATAATACACAGATGTCCAGTGGACGGTGAAAACATGCTATCGCTAAAGGCTGAAGAAGGACACCATCAGCACCAGAAAGCCCAATCAGGAAGGACAACCTTTGATTGACTGACTCAGCATTATGGGAAGTTTCTACAATCAGGAGAATCCTGCAGACACGCTGATCTCCGGCACAGATGTTTAAAACTAAACCATTAAACCCTGTGACGTGATAAAACCATTATCCCATTCAGGAACGTGGTTTGTAGGAGTTGTACCTGCATGGTGGCTAGTTTCTGCTCCATCTGCCGGTTCTTCTCCCGGAGCTCTTCATTCTGGGTCTCCAGCTCAGACAGGCGGCTGCTGAGAGCTGGAAGCACCTTGTACCGCTCCATCAGCTCCTCTTTCACATCCTCCACCTACAAACAAACATCATTCAGATAAACTCCTAACCCTGCTGTTTGGACCCAATCACCTTTCCTAACATGACCTGCTGAGATTATCAGCATCACAACCCTCTGAATCATAATCTAATCTAATCTAATGATGACGAGCCTAAAGACTACAACCCCTGCATTGTCTGTTTGATATGGGTACCACTGTCAGGTCTGTTTCCATGGTTACCTTCTTCTCCAACAAGCAGTTCCTGTTGACCATCATCCGTAGATGCTCTGCTGCGAAGGTGGAGTCGTGCTGTCTGACATCCTGGTTCAAGCCCTAAAACACATGAGACAAACGGACGTACGTCCTGTATTAGAGGAGCAACAGGAGATTTTGGGGGGGGGGGGTGGAATCAGAGGAATGAAGAGGTGATGAGGAGTGACCTTGAAGGTGCAGCCGTAGCGCTGGAACAGACAGTTGACCTGAGCTTTGGGGCAGTCGTGTTGGTGGCTGGTCAGCTGGAACAGAGCATAAAGAGACCTGCTGGTGAACAGGGCCGGTTCAGACCGGATTACCGAAGGACAGGGTCGGGTGGGGGTGGTGGGGTGGGGTTCAGTACCTCGCTTCGAGGCAGGGACGTGAAGGAGCAGTGGTTGGGACAGGACACCGGGAACGCTGGACACACAGTCTCCTTGTGTTTCTGAAGACAGGTTCAGATGTTAAAACTCATGATCTGTACCAGCATGTTCCAGAGTCTGGGATCAGATCTCAGAGAGTCTGGGATCAGGTCCCACAGAGTCTGGGATCAGGCCTCACAGAGTCTGGGATCAGGCCTCACAGAGTCTGGGATCAGTCCTCACAGAGTCTGGGATCAGGTCTCAGATCAGATCCCACAGAGTCTGGGATCATGTCTCAGATCAGATCCCACAGAGTCTGGGATCAGGCCTCACAGAGTCTGGGATCAGGTCTCAGAGTCTGGGATCAGGTCTGAGTCTGGGATCAGGTCTGAGTCTGGGATCAGGTCTCAGAGTCTGGGATCAGGTCTCAGAGTCTGGGATCAGGTCTCAGAGTCTGGGATCAGGTCTCAGAGTCTGGTAACCAGCTCTCTCAGGGGTGGCGGTTCCTACCTGCAGGTCGGTCAGGGGCATCTTGGTCATGCAGAACTCACAGGTGGACTCTCTGTGTTTACATTTCCAGGTCAGGTGATCAGGGATCTCCTTCCTCATCATTCGCTCTTTACATTTACCCAGAGGACAGGGAACCTCGAAGAACGGACAGACATTCAGGTGGTCCTGAGGACAGACAGGCGGTCACATCTCTGGGTTAAACAGAACCTTAGATCCACGTGGGTGGTGGGACTGAAGCGTTTGTGCTCACAGGGATCTGCTGCAGACTCATCTGCTCCTGACAGCCGTTAGCTTCGCTCCGACAGAACACCTTCAGCGCCATGATCTCCCGATGGCAGCAAACATCTTTAAAGATCTGACATGAAAACACACAGAGCTCAGTGGCCGAGCCCTAGATGAGACAGAACAGGTTCTGGGGAACTCTGACCCACCTTGTCTTTGAACAGAGGCTCCATGTCTGCTGGACACACAGGGTTCTGAAGACTGCAGGAGACAGAAGACAGAAACATTTCAGGTCGTTTCAGAAGAACGTGATGATCAGGATCTGCTGAGGCCACAAGGGATCACATCACGGTCCTGTTACAGAACTCTGTTTGGGATTCATGGCTTCACCGTGAACAACACAAGTGGGCGGAGCCTGGTGTACCTGAGGATGTCGTTGATGCAGCTCTGACAGAAGCGGTGTCCACATTCAGTCTGGCGGGGCTGACACAGGACCAGCCTGCAGGCCTCGCAGCAGTATTTGGCCTCTGGTGTCTCTACAAAGTGGTCTCTGAATCCTTCATGGAGAGGAAGGAACCCTGCATCAGCACCAGAGAGGGACACAGAAGACACGGAGGACACCTGTTAGTCCAGGGACTGGGGCGGAAGCTGGTGAGGTGTTAGAGGAGGTTACCTTGTTGGGTGGAGAACTCACACAGAGTCCATGGGTTAACAGAGCGATGGGAGGGAGGGGTGATGGCAAGGGCAGAGGACAGGGGAGGGATGAGGGAGGGCACCGACTGCTGGAGGGGGATCTGGACTTCCCTCCCATCAGTACTTCTCCCTGATGACATGACCTGAGGAGGCTGGTGGGACAGTGGTAAACTCTTTAGGCACAACATTCATAACAAAAGCTGTTTAAGCTGCTATGAAACATTATCTGGTAAGAATAAGTTACTGGCTTCTGCTCACACACACACACACAAACACACACCAGTGGAGACAGCACCCATGACCAGTGACCGTACACACACACACACACACACACACACACACACACACACACACACACACACACACACACACACACACACACACACACACACACACACACACACACACACACACACACACACGGATTCTGGCAAAAACTGACAAGAGTTAAAGAAGACACACCATATGGGAAGAAGTGATGAACGTTTCTATAAATAGCAGCAGTTTATTTAATAAGACCCAACAAATAAAACCAGCTCTCTGAAACAACATTAAAATTGTGGGTTTAAATCCAATCTCAGCAGATTTGACAGAATCCTGTAATCTGTGACCTAAGGGTTTGTCACTTCAAGGAAAACAGGTGACTTAAATCATGACTAAGCACTGTTTTAGAAAGAGAAACTGTCCTGGTTCCACACAGGGGTTTTCCTGCACCCAGACCAGCTGCAGCAGCGCTCTGAACCAAAACCCCATGAGCAGGTTTTAAAAGCGTAAACACCAGCTGAACATCTCACCTCCACACGTTAAGAGGGTCTACAGGTGCTCATGAAGCTCCAGCTGTGGACTCTGAATAAAAAGAGTTTCTGATTCGGGTCTGTGTTTCTGCTGTCAGCGGTTCTAACTCACAGCTTTGCGCCAAATGTCTGCAAAACATGCAGAAGTCTGCAGACAGATCCTGTGAACAGCTGAACATCAGGCAGAGATGTTTGGGGTTTTATCTGATCAGAGCTTGGTTCAACCCAAATGTATTGTTCATGACAAAAAAAACATTCATTCTGAATTTGAAATTAAAAATAATAAAATTAAACTGAAGATAGATTCTAATGTTTTTCATAGATCGGTGGTTCCCAAACTTCTGTTATCACTTGTAGAGGAACACAAACATCACCAGCACACCAGCGTAGAACACAAAGTTTACCTCTGACTGTTTTCACCTAATCTACACCTTATGACTCAGATTTGCTGTCAGAAATCAGTTCACACCTTATTTGATTTATGTGTTACATGGCCCCCAGTGGGGTCATGACCCAGACTTTGGGAACCGCTGCAGCTGATGAGAAACACCTGATACCTGATGATCTAAACACCTCTTTGAACCCAGGCAAAATACCTGAGGACACACACACACACACACACACACACACACACACACACACACACACACACACACACACACGACCAGCCTGCCTGATCTGAAGAGGCTCTATGGAACATCATGAGAACATCATGGTGACCACAGCAACAACATTACATCATCAGCAATAATAAAACTATGACGACATAACGCTGAACTGTGACGTGCTCAGACTCCTTTATCTTCATTCAAAATACTAAATCAGTGAGCGGTAAACGCACCGATCAGCTACTACCCTCCGGTTCCCGCCTAACGGAGCCTAGACGGTCTGGGTTCGTTCACATTCATCAGGTTATCGATCATCAGATTATTGATCCGCTCGACTCTTTGATCAGGGAGCGGACACAAACACACAGAACTATACAACCATGCTAGCAGGCAGTTAGCTTGGGTTTTTTGCTTCGGTCATCTCTTCTGATGCTTTAAATATTTTTGTTGATATTTTCACACATGATAAAACACATGAGTATATCTGTAGCATGCTCTTCAGCCCCTCCATTGATACAAACAGTACATATTCCCCCGATCTGCTGATGTAGCAGGCTAATGTGTGTGTTGAGAGAAAAGTGAGTGTTTAATGCATGTGGACTCACATCAGTCTCCTCCGCAGGCCACAGCTCGACGGATCAGCAGCTCTTCAGCTCGGTGGACTCTCTCTGCGGATTCAAATGGTTAACGTGCTGCTGACGCAGCCGCGGAGCCTCCAGGCTTCTGACGGACTCCTCATAGTCCGGTGCCGGTCAGGAGTTCTCCGGACTCTGTCCCCACTGAAAGTTTAGGAGAGAGAAGCCACTGGGACCTAAGTCGGAGATCCAGCGGGGAGGACTGGGCTTATTACACTGGAAACCCCCTCCTTTACTTCCGCTCAGGAAATCCCCCAGCTGCTATAACGTTCCACCGTTAGGGGGCGCTGATTTCCTCAGGCGCCGGTAACCTGCCAGCCCACTAGGGGGCGCTACGGTTAGCTTATCTGACTTTGAAGGGTTATAGAAAAACTTTATTGATAAACAAGCATTACAGTACAGAGGTCTCAAAGATTTCATGAATGTAAATTTTATATAAACCTTTATTTAGTCCGGAGCAGATTCTTATTTAGCACTAATAACCAGAAAGCTCTGAAAACAGCCGTATTCTGAAACAAAGTGAATATTATTAGTTACATTTTTACTTTTTATTGATCTTAAAGGTTTTTACAGCACAAAAAAATGATTGTTTATATTGTTTACAATTCAGTTTAGTCACTAATGCTGCTGTTGAGTCTCTGTCTCTGTGTTATGGTTCTATCTTAATGATCATTTTTCTTTTTTGCAATAATAAACATTTTTAATCCTTCAAATAATCTAATAAAACATTAAATCTAAATTAAAAAGTAAGACTCTTTGTTGATTTATGATTCCTAATATTTTCAGAGATAACACAAAGTTTGATACCAACATAAACAACATAAAAGATGAGTTTAGACACATTGTTTTGTAGTATGAATGCTGGTTTTACCAGGAATTAGTCATTTAGAGTACCAAATAAACCATTAAATGTACATTATGACACAATATCACAGTAATGCTCACATTAACAAACAGGAATATTTCATGAGGTCACAGTAAAAAGAATCAAATGGGAAGAAGTGTTTATTGTTTGGTTATTTTGAGTCTTTATACATTTTTACACAGTAAACTTGATGCAAAAGCTTTTAAAAACTTCTATAACTTTTTTCCAAGCCGAACTGATGGATTAGAACTTTCCAACTGGAAGTCGTGTCGTTCCTGAGGCAGTCGTGGGAAAAGTTTGACATCATTTGGACTTTACCAGGTTCTAAAATGATCCCAATCTAACCTCAAGAGCAGAAAAACACACAACAGATTTAATCATGTCATTAAACAGAAACAAAGCCAAAATGGAAAGATTTGTTCTGACTGACCCGATCCATCCCTCCAAAGTTTCTGGTCCACTCTTCTAGAGGTATGGAGACAATTGTCTGTGCTCAGCTCTCTGAAGGTCCAACCACAGCCTTTCAGTCTTTGGACCACTGCAGCTCTTTGATTCTGTTGTAGAGATGCTGCTGTGTTTAGGATCATGGTTCTGTTGCATGACTCAGTTTGGACCAAGCTTCAAACAGACGACCTTAAGACTCTAGAACACTCTGGTTTCCACATGAGCTCATGATAGACTCCTCTAGTCTCTGTTCCTGTTGAATAACTAACAACACAGTGAATCTATTGGGGGATTTTCCACACCGGAGATCAGAACTTTTTAGAACCTGGGAAAGACCCGAACAGATTTTTAGGCCCTGCTACGTAGAATCCTGTAAATAAACAATGTGTTCTTTTTGATCTCATGATGGTAATTAGTAAAGATGAGGAACAACATCATGAGCTGACCTTTAAACTTATTGAAAAAAAACAAAAGCAAAACTACATTTGTGGCTGATGAGAAATCACTGTATTTGGTAGTGTTATCTAGAGCAGAAAGAATTTTAATTATATATTCAACTGTTTAATTTTATCTTCAAGTATTTGAACGGATATTATATGATACACAGCCAAACCAAACCTGACATCCTTCAGCAGTCAGGAGGTGCTTAGATAAAAGTTTGTTTGTAAAATCAGACGGTGATCCCAGAACTCTAAACACTGAGCTAAAGTTTAACGACCCTACACAGAAATAGAGTGGTTCTGGTTCTGCTGACAGATGAGCTGATGCTGTTTGATCAGATGAAGTGTTTAATAAATAACAACGAAAACACAACAACAGGAAATTGTTGGTCAAACATCCCATCAGTCACCACAGAGAAACACCTGCAAAGGTTTCCATAATTATCGACTACAAGGAGGTGTTCAAACATCCACGTTTTGTTTTCCTTCAGATTTAAACCCTTGGAACCCACCACAGGCCATCAGGAAGATCAGATCTGGGTTCTGGTTTAAATCCTGCTCCAGAGGTCCGTTTTTCTTAAGATTCATAAAACAAACTAACAGTTTAACTTTGTCTTCTACCTTTTAGAAGAACCTGCATATCATTATATATGTATATATTAGGGATGCTCAATATCATCTTTTTACAGATATCTGATATTGTCTGACTCTTAAATTCTGATATATGTTGTGTCCCCTTCTCATAAAAAAGAAAAACTAAAACATTTAGGTTATTAGCATCACATCATTAAAAGACTGAAAACTAATAATATTTTCTGATATTAAAGTTAATGCCGATATTGGCCGATATCAACGGACATCCCTAGTATATACAGTGGGGCAAAAAAATTATTTAGTCGGCCTCCAATTGTGTAACTTCTTCCACTTGATAAGATGATTTCATCATATGTATACCAGAGACAAAATGAGGAAAAAAATCCAGAAAATCACACTGTCTGATTTTTAAAGACTTTATTAGCAAATTATGGTGGAAAACAAGTATTTGGTCTCCTACAAACAAGCAATATTTCTGGCTCTCACAGACCTGTGACTTCTTCTGTAAGAGGCTCCTCTGTCCTCCACTCGTTACCTGTATTAATGACACCTGTTGGAACTCGTTATCAGTATAAAAGACACCTGTCCACAACCTCAAACAGCCACACTCCAAACTCCAGTATGGCCAAGACCAAAGAGCTGTCAGAGGACTCCAGAAACAAAATTGTAGACCTGCACCAGGCTGGGAAGACTGGGAAGAGTCTGTAATAGGTAAGCAGCTTGGTGTGAAGAAATCAGCTGTGGGAGCAATTATTAGAAAGTGGAAGACATACAAGAGCACTGATAATCTCCCTTGATCAGGGGTTCCACGCAAGATCTCACCCTGTGGGGTCAAAATGATCACAAGAACAGTGAGCAAAAATCCCAGAACTACATGGAGGACCTAGTGAATGACCTGCAGAGAGCTGGGACCAAAGTTACAAAGGCTACCATCAGTAACACACTACGCCACCAGGGACTCAAGTCCTGCAGTGCCAGACGTGTCCCCCTGCTTAAGCCAGTACATGTGCAGGCCCATCTGAAGTTTGCTAGAGAGCATTTGGATGATTCAGAAAAGGATTGGGAGAATGTCATATGGTCAGATGAAACCAAAATAGAACTTCTTGATAAAAAATCTACGTGTCGTGTTTTGAGGAGAAAGAATGCTGAGTTGCATCCAAAGCTGCTGTAAAGCATGGAGGTGGAAACATCATGCTTTGGGGCTGTTTTTCTGCAAAGGGACCAGGACAACTGATCCATGTAGGAAAGAATGAATGGGGACATCATGTATGGTCAGATTATGAGTAAAAACATCCTTCCATCAGCAAGGGCATTGAAGATGAAACATGGCTGTGTCTTTAAGCATGACAATGATCCCAAACACACCGCCTGGGTAATGAAAGAGTGGCTTCGTAAGCATTTAAAAGTCCTGGAGTGGCCTAGCCAGTCTCCAGATCTCAACCCCATAGAAAATCTTTGGAAGGAGAAGAGTCTGTGTTGCCCAGCAACAGCTCCAAAACATCACTGCTCTAGAGGAGATCTGCATGAAGGAATGGGCCAAAATACCAGCAACATGTGTGAAAACCTTGTGAAGACCTACAGAAAACTTTTGACCTCTGTCATCACCAACAAAGGGTAAAGTATTGAGGTGGAATTTTGTTATTGACAAAATACTTTATTTCCCACCATAATTTGCTAATAAATTCTTTAAAAGTCAGATAATGTGATTTTCTGGATTTTATTTTGTCTCTTATAGTTGAGGTAAACCTATGATGAAAATTACAGGCCTCTCTCATCTTATTAAGAGAGAGAACGTTCACAATTGGAGGCTGACTAAATGCTTTTTTGCCCCACTGCATACATATAAAACAGGGAAATAGATGCCTGAGAATACAGGAGGAGAACCAACATCCTGTACAACATTCCCCTGTTCTGAGTCGAGTGGGTCAGACCGGCTGAACCGGCTTCAGTTCTGAACCAGAAAGGACAAAGTGGGTTTTGAGTCTGAAACCAGTTCAGTTTAAATAAGATCAAATGTTTTCCTAAACTTTTACTCCAAATTAGAAAATAAAAGATTCACCATGAAACTAAAGGAACAAACCAAACTGGAGCCTTCATATTAGTCCGATCTAATGTCCCTTTATTATCCACAAACAGAACCACCTCAGGCTGCCGTATAGTTCATGGTTTTAGATCAACCAGGATGGTAAACATTCAGTCATTTGCCTAAAGTCCTGAACCCGTTTAGACTCGATAAAAACATTAGAATATGAATAAATATGGAGCTAATGCCAGTGATTTGACTAAAGTTTTAGTAGAGGTGGACAGAACCACCGGTCTCTCTGGAGACCTCCTAGAGAACCAGAACTAAATTCTTAATCCTGTTCAAACCAGTTTAACGGTTGGAAAAATGATTAAAACATTAGCATAGTTAGACGCACACACACACACACACACACACACACACACACACACACACACACACACACACACACACACACACACACACACACACACACACACACACACACCTTTCAGGTTAAAGTGCTTCATGATAATACAAAAATAAAACGAACTTCCCTTCATGTGTTACCGGCCCCACCACAGCCCTTTGTGTTCCTGCCATCACAGGAAGGGACTTCATCATCCAGTGGTTTTGCTTCTGACATCACACAGGTAAGTTCCTGTTAGTCCAGGAGGGAAGTTCAGTCTGTGAGACATTACACTCCACTCCCACAGTAACCAGCAACAGAGGTCACAGGTCAGATGAGCTCCCACTCGTCATCGACATCATCTCCCCCAGTGGCGGGGCCTAAACGGGAGGGGCCACGGGGCATGTGTGGGAGGAGCTTTGTTAGCCGACGGCACAATCCACCAATAGGAGTCACCGCCCACAGCTCTTCCTCCGGAGTGACTAAAAACACATGAACACCCGAGGGGTGAGAGAAGTCACCCACAGAACAGTCTTAGTTAAAAGATTAGATAAATAAATAAAAAGACATGTCAGAGACAACTTACCAGTGAACCAGATCACATTTCCAGGGATCTTTTTCCAGTAATCTCCGGCTGGATTTTTCTCAGAAATGCCGTAACGTCGAGCCAAATCTCCATTCACACACCGAACCCACACGGTCTGACAGCTGACCACCAACTGACAAACAGCCAGCCCTGTGTACACACACACACACACACACACACACACACACACACACACACACACACACACACACACACACACACCAATATCAGCAGTAGGTCTGAGAGTAAAGGAGTGGACAGGTGAAAAACATCTGACAGGTAGAGAGAGACAGTACCTGGTACATTGTCCCAGTTTGTCCCCACAGGCATCTCATCACATAGTCCTGTCCTCACAAAGACACTCCCTTTGTTGTCCAGGGCCCAGAGAAGTCGATCATTAGGGCTGGTCTGGATGCTGACCAGCTGCAGTCCTATTGGCTGAAACGAGACACACAGGACAAATACAGGTCTGGGTGTGTGGCAGCTGATAATGTGTTTGCTCTCAGAGACATGACCTAGGCCATGTCCTTGTTTTGTATCTGTCCAGTATAAAAGTAGGCTGGAATGTTTGTTCTTTCCATAATCAGACTAGACACAGCAACTCCCATGGTCTTCACAGGATACGATTTGTGACACACAGATCATTCCCAGGTACTGATCCACAGCTACATTAGATGATGTCAGCAGACGCTGAGTCACTTTTTTCAGACCATCCAAAGAGTCCAGGTCCCGTTTTTGTGCTTGTACTGTATTCTCTGCTTTTTATAAATAAATCAAGGTAAAATTGAATCACTGCCTCATCGTTTTTATTGAAGTACTGCTGTGTTAAAGTTAAATTGAGTTGCCATAGTTGAAGTAGTCTCCGAGCATCTCTCCCGTGTGAGGAACAGAACCAGGAAGGCCAGTTCTGACCAAGCTGCAGCCAGCCACAGACCAGATCACGGACCAAAGACCAACAGTATGAATCGACAGCTTCAACACAGGACCAGGTTGGTTTAGAAAGATTTGTTCCCTCAATCATCACAACTGTTTATATTTACTCTGCTAATCTTTGATATTAATAGTTTATGAAGCTGAAACACCAGTACAACCACCAGTAAAACCATAAGAGGTCATCCGGCTGTCCCGAGGCCACATCTATCCAAGAGTCCCACTATCCTGCTCACAGAGAACCATCTTTGATCCCGTACCTGTACTGGAGGGTCTATATGGATCCAGGCCGGCATCATCATGCTCGTATTCAGCGGCTGGGTTCCAACTCTGAAGTAAACCAGTCCTCGACTGTCCACAGCCCAAACATTCTGACTGCCACAGCTCACACTGACCAGACGAACACTTCCTGTAACACACACACCACACACTTTAATTAGCCCCTAGATGATTTATTTATGACTCGGGACAGATATGATCTTTAATAACCACAGATAGATGGAACCAGGGAGCCATGTAAACATGCTGGTGAAATCAAGAGTTCACCTGCTTTAAATAAAACGGGCTGGCAGAGCTGTTCTGTGTTTCTTTGTCAGGACTCTGTAGACAGACGTGATCTTTACTCGTGTTTAAAACTGGACAATACTTCAGGTCAGAAACATACCCAGCTGACTCAGGTCCAAAGGGGTCCACTGAAGACCGATGGGACAAGCAGGGGACAGGGACCGAATGCTGACTCGGCCATGAATGTCCAAACCCCACAATGCGTCACGACAGGCAGACAGGTGAGTCAGCTCCACCTGAGTTCAACACAAACATCAGAGGAGCTTCCCAGTAGACGGTCAGAGTGACTGGAAACCAGCAGAAAAAGAGCAGAAACAATTTATGGGCCTTTACCTCAGATGGTAGCGAGACAGAGGACGGACGAAGCTCTCCGTCCTGATCCCAAACACAGAACAGATCCTTTCTGCTCTGAGCCAACCACAGGAACGTACCTGAGACACAGGTGAGACTCAGAACGGCTGCTGATGTCTACTGCATGGAGCTTTTAATGTGGTCCAGGTGTGTTACCTTCTCTGTGAGGGACAGATGAAGACGTAATGAAGGTCCACCTGGTGGCTGAGACGGTTCCTCTAGGGACAACGTTCTGCCAGAAAGTTCCTACAGGAACCAAACGCAAACCAAAGATGAGACGTTACAAAGCAAAACAAGACTAAACACGCTTGTTCTGGACTCTACTGACCCACAAGGCTGCTGCGGGCCAGGTGCACTTGGTTCCGCCCGGAGGCCACCCAGACCCCACTGGAATTAGCACTGACAAGACTAGGCTGGCACTGGGAATACTGGGACAGAAAGGCTACCACCCGGTCAACCGGGGCCCTGGTTACTGTGGCAACTGTTTGTGTGGCCTGCAGCAGAGTGTGGAAAAAACTGCCCTCGTCGAAGACAACGTAGTCTGAAATGTTAATCTGAAGGGAGAGAGAGGAGCTGATTGGTCGTTTATCCCTAAGATGAAATAAACACAATTCAAACCTAAACATCAGGAGCAAAAGGTTCTGTCCAAACAGACTCACACGGTAAACTCAACCCTTCACACATAATAACCGGAGCTCTACCTGCCACCAGTGGTCATCACTGCCCTGCGGTTTGGTAGAACAGATGCCGGTTCGAAACCAGAGGCTGCCGCTGGCATCTAGAGCCCAGGCTGTCCCCCCGTCTCCCAGAGCGATGCAGATCAGCTCCAGACCCTGAGCCTCACTACACACACACACACACACACACGCACACGCACGCACGCACACGCACACACACACACACACACACACACACACACACACACACACACACACACACAGAGGATCAATCTCTAAAGCTTTAAAACATATTATGTTAAAAATGTAACTCTAATAGGTGTTTTCCAGTCACTTTTACATTTTTCCTAATATTACTGTGCCATCATGGAAAGAATTCATCATTTACCGACCTTTACAACTTTAGGATTAGACTGAAATCTTGTCGTTTCTGATAAATGACCTTAAGCCACCCTTCTGGTTATGTTGCAGGGTTAAGACAGCAGTGAGACGCCCTCCACCTTTTTCTGTTAGTGCTCATCTCAAACCATTACCTGACCGTGTCGTACTTCCATCCTTCTCCCTCGCTGCAGTAGCTGTTCAGCCCTTCTCTGTAGAACAAAGCCTTGTGTTCACTTAAAGCCCAGACCACGCCACCTCTCACACACACCTGGCTGAACACACAGGGGGAGTCCACCTTCACGGAGCGAGCACAGGGACGCTCCACGCTCAGACCTGAAACACAACAGCATCCAACAGCTCCACCACCTTCCAGCATCACTGAGGCTCTTGTCATCTGTCAGACAGAGGTGCATTCTGCTTTCTGGATTTAAAGAAGTCACCTGTTTGCAGGTAGAGGTCTCCGTTGGTCCTAATGATCCAGGCAGAGTCATCGCTCAGAGCAACGAAGGCTGTTTGCTCAACAGCTTTATACCAGTGACGTTTTCCTTTAACCAAAGCTTTGGCACAAGCAAACGCCGTCATGCTCTTCTGCTCCACCTTCCACAGCAAGTTACCTGATGAAGACACACACAAGACAGTTAACATCCAGGTAATGCTGCAAACACACACACACACACACACACACACACACACACACACACACCAAAAACGAGACACTCTGTGGCCTGTAACACTAGAGTTAAGATTCATCAGAAGCAGGTGGGCGTGTCCACAGCTCACCTGAAGGAGATAGGGCCACCTGGTGGACATTGTCTTCAAAGCGCTGCCAGCTAAGTCCAGTTTCAGGTAAAGTGCTGCAGTATAGTCTTCCTTTAAAATCCAGACACCAGACATACCTGAAACCACAGCTCAAGGTTAGAGTGAGACTCCCAAAATCCTCCAATCAGACACCTGGAAGACCCAACCTACCCACCTGTCAGTCACCTGTAAGCTCAGTATTCCACATCCTGGTCCCGAGTATCCCATCCAACTTTCTGCCAACTATGAATAAACAACGTATTAAATTATTTTTAAGCAAGTTACAAACAAACACCACATATGGGAAGGTCTCAGGTGTAAAGGCTCACCTGGTAAGGCCTGTGCCTGTCTCTGGTAACCTGGTTTGTCTGTCTTACTGTCATCTTCTCTGCCTCTTTAGATGGATACATGCTTCCTCCACTGCCCGCTGAGGGGTTGTGACAGTAGATGTCTTCATCATCATCACTAGAAACACTAGGATTTTTCTCCACACTGGACACAGTGGAGCAGATCATTGGGTCTGGCAGACCAGCTGAGGGAGGTTGGTGGTCCTCCTGCACACAAACAACAAATAGGACCAGCATGACACTCGTTTGCAGGCTTTTTTTGAAGTTCCAGGGTGAAACTGAAGAGGTAGATTTTGTTGAATGAAGAGAAAACAGATTCACAGATGCCAGATTTGTGGGAATTTTATTTGGGTTAACACAGAACAGTTTCTTCTAGTTGTCTCCTGCTTATCCAGGTATTTGGAGCAGCGTCACCTGGGAAGCCTTCACTGTCCTCTCTCCAGCAACCTCCACCAGCTTCTCTAGTGGGATCCCAAACTCAGCCACCCCGAAGAGGAAAGTATTTCAGATACCCGTATTTGTGATCATGTTCTTCGAGTCGTTACTCAAAGCTCATGAGGATGGGAACATAGATCATCTGCCTAAACCCTCGCTCATCAACAACACCCCAGGGTACTTAAACTCCTCCACTTGAGCTAGGACCTCTCCCTCAACATGAAGTTGGTAATCCACCATTTTCCAGTAGAGAACAGTGGCCTTGGGTATGGAGAGAACAAAAAGAGAATCTAAATTATATTGGCAAGAACCTAATAATACGATTTTTATCACAATACCCGTGAAACGATACAATGCATCATGACACTAAAAGCCAGATGATGTGTGCAATATTTAAGACTGAATTTAATTAGAAAACTCAGGCCAGACGCTTCTAAAACACATCCAGTGTTATTGTTGTTCCATCAGACTGAAGGCGGTAAACACTGCTGCCACCTAGCAGTCGGAGTTTGAATTGCACCACACAAAAGAAATACAGTAAATCTTTGCACGTAGTTTCAATAAAGAATCGATACACTGCTTCTATTCAGATCAAAATGCCAAATCACAATATTTCAGTGTATCGATATTTTCTCAAATTCCTAATATGCAGTTATTTACTAGAGCTGCACAATTTTAGGAAATTATTTAAATGCGATTTTTCTGGCAGAAATTTGCGACTTCATTTCGATTTTCTTCAAATCAAGCTTCAGCACAATATTCACCATATACTATATTTATAAACATGACAACAAATTACCTCAGGCCATCAAAACATCTATTACTCTAAAAATTACTACTGCTACTACTACTACTGTAACTACTACTACTACTACTACTACTACTACTACTACTACTACTGTTACTACTACTACTGTTACTACTACTACTACTATAGATTAGATTCTATAGCATATTTTAAGACCCTCAAAATGTTTTATAATAAGTCCATTATTCATTCACTCATTCATCTGGTGATCAACGACACCGTAGCCAAGCTGTCCTGACAGAGACCGTCTGCCGTGTTGCACCACTAACCCCTCTGATAACCACTAAACATTCAGACACAGTAACAGAAGGACAAGGAATGAGCTGGATTCGAGCCGCCAACCCTGTGATTATTGCACGTTCCGCTCCACCTCCTGAGCCTCAGCCACCCCTAGATGAATAATTATATTTAGACATTAATGGATGCCAAACAGAACCGGAGTGACCCACCTTCTCCTCTCTGGATCCGGTGGAGGTGCTGAGAAGCTCTTCACCCTTCTCTTCAATAAGCTGCTGCTCAAGTCCGTCACAGTCTCCAGACTTCATGTAGGAGAAGGTGCACTCCAATAGTTGGTCTACGGATGTATCTGGACTCATGGGGGTGGGTTGTCCCTCTGGAGCCGGAACAAGGGTCTGGTTTGGGTTCTGTTTGTTCTCAAGACCCTGGAGGAGTAGGGAGCCTGAATTGGGAACGGAGCTGAAAACAAGTATTAGATATTCCATGAAGCAGGGATGGGATACACGGATTAGACATCATGATTAATTCTAGTTTCAGAATCCTCATCTACTCACCTAGACTGGTTGGAGAAACATTCCACCTCCTCTCCCGTCTTCAAACCCTTTTCTGAGCCTGGTTCCTGTGACGTGTGCTTTAGAGTATTCCGTTTCTGAACATCAAGACTGATGATGGAGGCATGGTCACCTAGAGGAGTCAGACCTTCCTCATCACTACCGTTTCCATCCTGGACTCCAAACATCGAGTTCCTCTCAAAGAGACCGTTTCTGCTGCTGCTATCTGAAGACATAAGAGACAGACATCAGCCGACAGCTCGTCCCAACCCATCGGTCCTGGTTTGTCTCGGTCTACTGGCCTTGCTGGAGTCTCTTCTTCTTCTTCTTCACTCTGATGGGCTTCACCACCAGATCCTGCTGCATGTCTTCCTGATCCACAGGGGCACTATAGCGTCTGGAGCCCAGCTCATAGGATGAGCTGATTGGAGTGTTACCATGGAGACTATCCCAGGAAGTGACGGAGCTGCTGCGACAACGAGAGCTGCTGAACAAACTAAATGGCTGGCTCAACTCCATCACCTGGACAAACAAGAGAAACACGTTTATTTTATTTGATCCTCATAAAATCTAAATGTTTCCACTGATCAAAATCCAATCCAACAAAATCCAGAACCGCTTTCTTTGAAACTTGGTCCCATGGATGGATAAATACATGAGAGCGGGAAGCTGTGTGCTTTATACCAGAGTCTCCAAAAGCAACACTGCTCACGGCCGCTTTTGTGTACCAACTTAAGGAGGAAACCACAGTTAATAAGCGAAAAGATTTAAATATCAGTTTAACTCCTCCTGATTCTCCAAAGCAAGAATGATCTGCTGTCTACTGCAGGTGAGGTAGTGATGCTTTAAACTCCTCCTCTCTCAGACGTCAACATCGTCAGCTAAAAACCTTGAGAACTAAACGGAGCTGTCTTAATTCTACATCCTGAAGTCTGAGCAGTTCTTCCACACATCAACGATAAATATTTAGTTACATTTCTTTTTTGTTTTAGTGAGACAGTCGTACCTTCAGCTCCTCGGCTTCCTTTACTTCCTCTATTCTTCCCTCACCCTCCTCACCCTCTGAGCGCCTCTCGCCACCTCCAACCTCCTCTTTACCCCCATCTTCTACAATGATGGCCATTGTTCTGATTGGCTGAGCTGTTTCCACTGATCCAGTTGGATGGAGGACAGGGGGTGTGGTCAAAGGGGAGGCCAGATGGACAGATAGGGCGGGAACTAAAAGAAAGCAGCATTCAGAACGTAAATAAAGATTCTGAAGGACCATCAGGAGCATCAATAGTGATGTACTCACAGGTGGAGGCGATTCCCTCAGGGCTGTTGGAAAGACGGATAATGTCTCTGTCTCCTTTCAGGATGAAGATCTCATTGTCACATGATGACACAGACACAATGTCTCCACTGCTTTCCAATGCACCAATTATGACCTTTAATCATAAAAACACACATTAAGTTTGCACCTTTGTAGACTTTAGACTGAGCCTGAGGATTCAGAGTGATGGAGACTTTAGCTCTGATCTCCACTGAAGCAGGTTATAAAATAATGCATAAATGATCCTAAATGAAAGCAGGGCTGAGAGGTGGTGACGATCAAGCAGCTGCAGCATCAGAACTGAATACTAAAGTCACTCGGACAACAGGAGCTGACCTACCTGGTTGATAACATCAAAAACATAGAGGCAGTATTCATTCCAGCTGAGGATCCAACCCTCTCTCAGGAAACAGCTAAGCAGACCCAGCTGTCGATCAGCGGGACGGTACCCTCCACCCAGACCGGGACGAGGAAACAACTCAAACTGAGGCACCTGGGTCAGTCAGGAGGACACAGAAGAACAGACAGGCTAGAATAAATGAACTGATTCCCATGTTTACGTCTGCCGATCATTTTACAGCTATGCTGAAAATCCTGCAAGAGCCTTAAGTTATTTCTGCAAACACTTCTCCAAACGTCCTGACATGGAAAACCCAGCTGTTGGTTAGGACCTCTTAGACAAACAAATGAAGATAAAAATATTTGTAGGTAAAAGGGTTTTGAATGTGATCACTTTAATCAGTTCAGTTGATGAACAGCATCTTTCATCTTAACCCAGTCCTACATGAAAGCAGTCAAAAAATAACGTTCCTCAGGCTCCTTTGGTGCTTTACACGAGTCTTTGTTACATAAATAAATACACGAGTTGTTCATGAACACAACATTCTTGTTAAACATGCATCTGTTTCTGGTAAAATGCATTCAAAAGAATCTGCTTTGCCATGACATCATGGTGGCTGCAGAGCTTGGAGGATTCAGTCAGATTAGAACTCCCTGTGACCTTTGACCCTGTCAATCACAACCCCATTCATTAACAGACTTGGTGGGGATCTCTGGGACATTTTCAGACTGGTTCAGTTCTCACCTTTCAAACAGATGTTTCAGATTGCAAATAGACCAGATCGTGTCAGATACCACTGATCGGATGAGTGGGGTACCACAAGGCTCTGGTTCGGGTCCACTCCTGTTTTTACTACATATACACCCTCTTGGACAGATCATTATTACATTTCATTACATCTCCTGGACGCAGTTCTTCAAACTATCTGAACGACTCGAGTTCTAATCCAAATCACTAACTGGTTATAAAATAACTTTCAGTTAAAGTCTGAATGTCTCATAGTTGCTCCAGAGATCTGGTTCCTCTGATCAGGAAACAAACTGGCCATTTAAAGGGGACATACCCACATGGCAGCATAAAAAGATGCAAAAAGTCAAATTTGCATAATATGTCCTATGTTGCGCATGTCTGTCTTGTATAACAATATGCTTTCTTCTTCAATCGTTCAGTCTAATTAGTTTGATTAAACTTTTTTTAAACTGTTTTTTTTAATCAGGCTTTTTAGAAAAATAAAAAACTTAAAAAGTATCAGAAACTTCACAGCCCACGTTGTTAGAGGAATGTCCTTGTAGCACCTGTTTGTCAAAAAGTGACTTCAGCCGTTGGGTGGTCTCCACCTGTCCTCTGACATCAGACCTCCACAGTTTGAGTCCAGGTCGTGCAGCATACACCTGCAGATCACTCTGTTTGCAAATCATTGGCAGGAAGCAAGCTCCAAATTTACCGCTCCTGCAACAGAGACACGGTGAGAGCTGAGCATCACAGCCCAGGGATGCATTTGTTGCTGTAGGCAGGTTGTGTGCTGCATGATCCAGTATGTTCCCGGGTACCTTCTGTGGGTTTTGGTACCCAGCTGGAGGACTTCCTGTCTCTGTGTGCAGTAAAGCAGAGATCTCTGCTGCGTTGAGACCAGCAACACCTGGCGACTGTACTCCATCTGAACCACGCCTGAGGACTCCTCCAGCAGCAGCACAGGTGTGCACACTCCCTGCACACATACTCAGTCAGAAAGCAAGTCTTTAAAACTGTTTAAACTATGTTGTGTTGCATTGCTTTTTAACCTGGTCTAGGTCCAGAGCAGAGAACACCACCCGACCTCTATCATCTCCTGAGAAAAGCTTCATCCCATTGGTGCTCCAGGTCAGAGACGTGATTGAGCCTTTATGGAGGCCAACAACATCAAAGCGCCTGAGCTGAACCAAAACAAACAGGTGAGCTGACACTGCAGGGACACAGGTGAGTTACTGACAGGTGTCTGTTTACCTGTTTGTTACGACCAGGAAGAGGAGACACCAGCTGGAAGACCGCCACTTGACCTGAAGCTGTTCCAACCGCCACCAGATCGTCAAAGCAGCTGAGCAGCTTTACAACTGTAATTGCATCACACTTTCCCTGTGATACACACACACACACACACACACACACACACACACACACACACACACACACACACACACACACACACAGGGAATCACTCAGTATACTAGAAGTCAAATTTCTTTATATCTGGAAAAATGAGAAAAGGACAACACTGATCCAGTACTGGAAATGGTTTGGTGGTAAAATAAAATCCAAGTGCCACTGGGGTCTGACAGATGAATAAAAACAGCTCAAACCTCCACGCTGTACTTGTTCATGTGTGCGAGTCGACGACAATACAGGTAAAGCATCCCGATGCTGCTGCCTACAGCCAGGAAGTCAGAGCTGCTGTCCAGGGCAGTTAGGTAGACTAGGACAGACCTGAAGCCCCGCTGCACCTACACACACATCATGAAAACATACACTATAATAACCATCACCTCTAAGCTTCAGTCTGCTGTCAGGCGGGCTGTGACTGTACCTTGGCTGGGATGGCATTCAGAAGGTAGTAGAGTGGACTGAACTCCCTCAGGATGGACGGTGAGGTCGGTTGAGCTGTCATGATGCTTCTGTGACAGATTCAGCAAGTCCTAGAGGGTCAGACCTTAGTTTAATGTTTTGCAGACAGGCAGACCATTCACTGATCTCTGCAGGAAACTGTTTTATAGCATAATCAGTAACATAAAATAACTAGAAAAAATGTATAATCACATGTAATGCAACAAAACTAAAAAAGTACCGAGGGTAAACTCGTGATGATGTTTAGCAACCGTAAACCTAATCATTAGATTAGTTGTATTTCCTGTAGTGACCTGGAGACCTGTAGGTAGAGCAAACAGACAGAATAAACCAGTTACTTGATTCTAGTTGATGTCCTGAGAAAAAATCAGCTGTTACAGAGCAGAGTTAACTAGAAGTGTTTATGATGAATGAACCTGATGGAGTGAGAGCTCCACTGTCTCTGTAGGGTGTCTCGAATGTGTTGGATGGGTGGATAGTTCTGGGACCTTCCATCCCTCTCTGGTTCTGTCCAGTGATTTTTCAGCTTTACTGATGAGTGCATTGAGCATTCTGGTGTGTCTGTTGCTGATGCTGCTCTCCCAGGAGACCACCATAGGCTGATAAAAGATCTCCAGCATCTCACTGCATACAATAATGAGTGAGCTTCCTCAAATGGTAGTCTGCTCACCTCCTTCCTACAGATGGAAGCGTTGCTCAGATGATCAGATACACATCCATCATATGATGTGTTACTGTTTACGGGATGAGTGACAGTATACTGCTGCTTAGCTGAAAATCTGAGATTGCAAACTGCATTGTAGCTCTGATCCTGCAGGTTTTAGATGCTTCTCTGCCTCATCAGCATACCTGATTTGAATCACTGATTAAAAGACCTCTGCAGAACTGAGGACAAGCTGAGAAGGTAATACAACAGCTACGTACCACCCTTCCCCCATTCTTATGTGCTGAAAGATTATTGATGAGGTTGATGTGGTTTTTTTATGTGCGGAACAGCTGCTGGTGCAGCAAGCTGCCCTTCGGGAACAAAAATGTTTCACTGAACACATAGACATGAAGCCATGAGATCCTGTTTGCAGGAGTTGTGTGCCTCAATGGATGAGGAGCTGAAACCCCCTCCTACTCACCTGGATGAAAGCATCAGGGCCAATCAGGTGTTTTAAACTATTACTAACTGATCCCAGGCAAGCATGCTGCAAACGTGAAAATCTGAACAAAGAGCAGCAAGGTGAGAGCTACATGGAGCAATAGAGGTTAACGCCTCACCCTAACCTGAGGTGGATTTTTATTTTTAAATCAGAACGTCCCATTGATTTAGATGTGGGGGAGGGGGTATATAAACAGTATTTTGTGTGTGTGTGTGTGTGTGTGTGTGTGTGTGTGTGTGTGTGTGTGTGTGTGTGTGTGTGTGTGTGTGTGTGTTATAATTGACCACAACTAGGACTGGACTCCACTGGATTAGAACCAGTGAGAAACTATATCATACAGACTTTCTACAAACATCCAATAATTACTCACTGTTTTAGTTTTAACATAGAACCTACATTATTATTATTTATATCATATGCAAATACTCCTACAGGCAGGAGGCGGTAACAAACAGCATCATAATACCATAAACAGATGTATGTAAATGAAATGTTTGAACCAGAATAAAAAGCATTTAGTTAGCACAAACATTTACATGAATGCAGATAAGCATTAAAGCCTTCGTGTTTTGCAAAGTGAGCAGCTCGTCCATGTTCAAGGAGGAAACGTGTCATATTCAGAAGAAAACCCAGATTGATCCAGACCTGTGTTGTTTACAGTCATGCTAACCTATGCTAGCTAGCATCTGTAGCAGCTAACCTGCTGTAAACAGCAGAATAATGTTAGCAATAGGAGGACGGGTCTGCTACCTGCTGACAGCTTCGAACGATGAGGGATGCCCGCAGGTGTTGATCCAGTTGATTCTGCTGAGACTGGATTTGAAGCTCAGACAGCTGACAGACATCGCCCAACGGGTCCAGAGGTTGTCCGAACCGGACTGTCAAACCGCGCCTCCTGCCGGCCACATCCGGTAAAACCCGCTTTATTTAGTGGGTTTGTTTTAATTAATTTATTTTTTCTTTCTTTAAATTTTTATTTATGTATTTATTTTTTATTTACGTGTTTATTATTTTTTAAATTAAAAATACAATAAACTAGTCTGTTCTGGATAATTTACTCAAACATTTACAAATAAATAACCACAGGGTAACTTTAAAAAAAACTTTATTGAACATACAGTAAGTACAAGTTAACAAAGGTACCTGGTTAAAAGCACAATAACACAGGTTATATACACCATGTAATCTGTGGAAATCATTTAAAGCCTGATTTATTCTTACCTAAAGCCAAGTAAACAGTTTAAAACCACCCAAAACAAATTTAGCTGTAAAAATCCTTCAACTTTGAATAAATAAATGAAATATCATGTTATTGCAGCAGCAAAGATCTGAATAGACTGAAAAGTAAAAATCCTCAAATGGAAAAATACTACACGAATATGGTTAAAAAGTACAAAAGAAAAAAATAATGTAAATAGCCTAAAATATCTGCTGATGTTCAAAATCAACCATTTTTAGTCTGAATATCCTTATTGTGACTGCCCCATTTTGAAACTCAATTATTTTTTTCAATTCATGAATGCACTATTGACAAAAAACAGCTAAAAAAACAGAAATAAAAGACCTGACTCAAGGACCTCCTGCCTGCAAACATGCCTGAAACACATACAGTACAGTGGGAGGTTGACCAAATACCCCAACCCCCGTTTTGACAAGGAGGAGCAGCAGCTCTGGAAAATTAAGATCATGATCCTCCCTAGTTCAAACTCACCTTCTGGTCCCTCTATTGATATTGCTGAACATGCTGTGTTTTCATTGAGATCCAGACATCACGTCACAGCTGCCAAGACACATTTATTTCTAAGAGTGGCTGAAACAGATTATCTGTGAGAAAAATACCAGCTCTTCTCAGGTACAAATAATGAACACCTAAAGTCATTTTTTTATGAGCAGTAGACTGAAAATAATTTAAGAGCTCAAATGAGAAAGTCAAAAAGAATCAAGATTTGATATGTTCCTGTTTTTAAAAGGGAGCACTTCATCTCTGGACAATGAAATCAGTTCTGATCTGAACATCTCCTTAAACCCTCTGCAGAGATTAATCAATTACAAGAATTTAAATGTATATTGTCTCTTATTTCAAGCCCTAAAGGGTTAAACTTTACTGTTTTAAGTAATGTTGTTTTAGGAAAAGTGCCAAAAGAAAATATCTTGATTTATTTATTCATTTCTGAAGGTTTTTTTTAATGAATTTGTTTGTCTTCTGCAGCACTGTAAACATCATGATGGCTAAATGTCACCATTAAAGCCCCCGTTGTCTATGGCCCTATATAATGATGCTATGACATTTGTGATGGGAGTGGCTGTCATAGATGGTGGCTGTCCCCTCCTCTGCCAAGATCAGTAAACTTTAGGAACACAGCATCAG
The DNA here is from genome assembly GCA_006937985.1 of Aphyosemion australe. NCBI lineage: Eukaryota > Metazoa > Chordata > Actinopteri > Cyprinodontiformes > Nothobranchiidae > Aphyosemion > Aphyosemion australe. The sequence continues at coordinate 228,383 of SSNS01000153.1, read as the reverse complement.
TGTTTCCGACTCTTATTGTGAAAGGTTGGAGGAAGTTGACGCTGCTGCTGCTGTATGCAGGACCGTGGTTGTTTTGTAGTTTACCTTAGTCTTTTAAAGCGCATCCATAACGGTACCTGCAGCCCTTCAGGCTTTACTTTAGTATATAAAAACTACTTGGACATTATTCTCTATGTAAATATGTAAAGGGAGAAACTGCGAAAACGTAAAATATCCATTTTGCCTTTCTGGGCTTCCGTAGTAGTGACTCCTCCGTTGTAAATTTTCGTACTTGTTTTTAAAACATAACGTCGTAAGTCGTTATCGTTTCTTCTACCAGTTTTTATTTTGTTTGATGTTAAATTCCAGCACATTTTGTATCATATTTTTAAACACGATATAAAAAAAGAGCCGCTATCAAACGTTTGGATCCAGCTCGACGGTAAATCCGGTCCAGAGAATGTGAGCTCCCGCTCAGGGCTAAGCTAGGCTAGTTCAAAACTCCTCCCGCTAACGTTTACCTGCTAGTGGTTTCCGCCAGTTCCGTTCATGGTGTCGTTAATTCCTACGGAGTGTTTCGTCTACAAACACACGTCGATTTTGTTTGCATCTATTTATTTGCTGATACCGAGTGGCGACCAGGTGAACTGCATCAGGCCCCCAGTCTGAGCTAACAGTTAACCTCGCAGCCAAAATGGCGGAAAACGGGGGTTCCACCAGTGGATCTACAAGAACAATAACCGACGTAGAGCCACTGGGAGGACAGGTTCAGTGCCCCGTTTCTCCGAGTCAGCCCGGGGACACGGAAACGGAGGTTCTAGTGGTCCAGAGCGAACTGCCTGGGGATAGTTCCGAACCAGCGTCCTGTACAGAGAACGCATCGCCAGGGTCAGGAGCACCACTCTCGGGTGTCCTAGAAAGCTGCCCGATTGAACAGAGCGTGATGGTGGGCACAGAGTTCACCGACCTCGCCAACACCACCATCATCTACGTTCAGCCGGACGGAACCCTGGAGGGATCCGGGCTGACGGCCGAGGAGCAGCAAGCGGTTCTGAGTCAGCTCTCCAAGCAGCACCACATCCTGCAGGTGTCTGACACCGAAGCTGTCCAGCTGCTCCAGCAAAGCCAGCTGATCGAAACCGTTCCGATACAGAAACCTGCTTTGGACCAGAGTCAGGTCCAGCAGGTCATTAGCCAGGTCACCAAGTCCCAGATTCAGATCCAGATTCCTCAGCAGGTCCAGGTTCAGCAGTGTCTAAACCAACAGAAGCAGGTCGAAGGTTCACTTCAGAACTTAAAGTCCACCACCCACAACAATGCCTCCCAGCAGCTGAAGAGTGTGGCCCAGCATGTCGCCACGCAGTCCAAGAACTCTGACCAGGTGAGTCCAGCATCAGGACCACACAAGACCTGATCTGCCTCTCTCTGAATGGTGGTTAGCTTCAGTCTGCTCACATGTCCCATCATGACTAAATAAAATCTGGTGGTCAGACAGAATCCGGCAGGTTCCTCTGAAATTTTAATCCTGTTTTCTGCTTAAATATCTGAAATGTAGAAACACAGAACCAGATCACCCAAAAGGTTGTGTCGCTATGCCTGCTAACCAGAGGGTTTTGTATGTTTTTAACAGTTCTCTTAAAGTGGATTTCTGTGGAAATAAAATCTCAGAAGAAAATTCTCTGAACAGCCTCAGTTTGGAAAAATGAATTAGTTCTGAGCAGACAGCCTAAGTGGGGCCGGTTACAAAGTGTTTGTCATCTTAAAAATAGCTCTGATCTTAAATAATTCACAGCATTTAATGGAAACATGTTCTAAACTGTTACACCAGCATAATTTTCACACTCATTGTTTTTGCAGAATTCTGTGGTTATTATGACGCTTAAGCATTTCTGGAGGGAGCTTTCAGTTGTCACAATATTTCCTCAGAGACGGTTTAGTTTTATACAGATGTAATGACCAGAATGTTCTGCTTTAGTTGCTGACTGACACAAGCACTTCTTAATATTTCTGAATGTTTTATCATCAGAAAGCTTGGATTTCCTAAAGTGCTTGCAGGATGAGAGGTTCTTTTCTGTTAACGGTCAAGGCGGCTGTGGCTGAAAGGGGAGAGCGGTTCGATCTTAGATCCCATTGTCTTAAAGAATTTTGTGTGTGTTCTGGATTCATTTCAATCTGTTTTTTGTTTCTTTGCTCTTACAGCCAGAATCAGTCAAGATCCAGATTGAAGTTTCACCCAAGCAAGCGGGAGGAGTCACTCTCCAACAGAAAAGCGTAGCTGTCAGCCACCCACAGGTGAAACTGTCCACCGGAGGAGGTTTGAGCAACACTCAGATCATCCACATCCAGCCTGTGGTTAGTCATCAAGGGCAGCAGATCCTCTTGCAGCAAAATCCGGGAGACCCACCCATCCAGCTACTACTGCAAAGCCCCACCCCGGTCGTTGGATCTCTACTCCCGTTGGTCCACAAGCTGACTGGCCAGGCAGCCTTAACAGGTGCCACTTCCAGTCCAAGTCAGAAACTTGTTTCATCTCCCATTAAAGTTTCTACAGTGTCCACCGTTAAAGACCCTCTGTCCTCTATCATCAAGGCTCCACTCTCTACCCCCTCCAGAACCATCAGCATTCCTCTGATTAAACCCCTCCATAATGGCACAGAAACGTCTGCCGTTAAAGGTCTGGCTAAACCATCAACTCTCATTTCTGCAGTTCCAGTTCAGACCACCACATTTGCTGTTGCACCCAAAACTGTTACAGTGACCACATCTTCTGTCGCCAAGGATGGAAACAAGGAAAAAGACAAGGAGAGGAAGGTAAAGAAAAAGGAGAAGAAGGGGGTGAAGATCCAAACAAGATCGGGTCGGGTTTCTAGACCACCAAAGTACAACGCCAAGGACTACAAGTTCATTAAAACAGAGGACCTGGCTGAAAGCCACCAGTCGGACTCTGATGACTATTCAGACATGAGCGAGGAAGAGGAAGGTGAGACTTCACGAAAGGATGGTCCTGACAACCAGTCTTTCATCTACAGCCACAAGTCTCGATCCCACCCCTGCCAGACTTGTGATAAAACTTACATCGGTGCTGGAGGACTCAATCGGCATTACAAGCTTAACCCAACGCACGGAGAACCCGATCCGTCCAGCAGCACGCCACACCTGCCCAGAGATGACGACCAGTTAGAGGAGATGAATGCTGTCGGGGAGGAAGATGATGATGACGAGAAGGAGGAGGAGGAGGATGATGATGATGATGATGATGACAAGCTTCCTGTTTCTTCAGCAAACACAGTGAGACATGATCCATCAATCACTGCTCATAGCTGGATTTCAGCTGTTAGGTCACTGGCTCAACAGTTCTGTTATTATTCTGTTTAAACCTTAAAATAAAAAACCAGACAACAAAAATATCAACGGATCACGTTCATTCATTATTTAAACTCATAAAGTCATTACTTAAACACTCCGTTTGTCTTCAGGCAGAGAGTGTCTCAGCTGCAGCAGGAGTCCGAGGTCTCCATCGCAGACTCCCTGGCCGACCCAGAGGCAGGGGGAGGGGCAGAGGGAGAGGAAGGGGGAGAGGCAGAGGCAGAGGCATGGGACAATCACTGGGACTTCCTCCTAAGGTGAGTTTGAACTCGGCACATTAAAGACTAAACCAGTTAGGACAGGACTATTCAGGGGCTACTACCTGTATGTTTTCTGTTTCTCTGCACCAACGCACCTGGTTTGTATCAGTTAGTGATTAAAAGGCTTTCTTAAGAACTTGAGGACCTGCTGAAGAGGTAATTAAACAATTGAACCAGGTGTGTTGGAGCAGGGGAACAGCTAACACAGGCTGGATAGTAACCCTGGATTCACATCAAAAAATAAAAATTCAGAGACTCAAAGTGAATTAATTCATGTTCAAACTAAGTTCACCATGGAAACATTTGAAAGAAGTTTCAAAATGAACTATTTTCATCATCAGTAGAGCAACAACCTGACCAAACCTCTGGCTCTAATCTTCCTCTTTGCTATATGGACTTTTCTAATTGGTTAGCCTGACTGGTCCGTGTTCTCAGGTGGCAGTTGGCCTTGTGGGTAGACCAGGTCAGCGTGGTCGACCTCCAAAGGTCGCTGTTATCCCAGTAACAGCTGAGCAGCAAGTAAAGAGGAAACGGGACCGACTGCAGGAGGTAACTTTAAGGAAGTTTAGGTTCTTTAAGTGACCCGTTTCTATAAATCTCTGACATGTTTGTGTTTGCTTGCAGCTGGTGGAGCAGTGTGAGACTGAGGAATTGATGGATGTTGTTCTCCCTCGTTTGACCAAAGTGTTGAGTCTGTGGGAGCTGCTGCTGGCGAAGGTAGAAAAGACCCGACTGTGTTTCTAAACTCAACTGTTGAAGATGTTAATGATTGTAGATGAAAGTGGCAAGTAAATGCAGCTAAAGCCCTGAGGACAGATCTTTTGCCCCTGAACACAGTGGTTTGTTTAAGGACAGTCAGCAAATTAAAAAACAAAAAGCCCCATTCACCCCAGATTATTGCTGTTTTTCTATGTTAGATCATTGTGGTGGTTGTCCGCTGTGCCGCACGCATATCAGATTAGTCTCAAACGCTTGATAAAAAACATGAGCTGTTATCCAGTTAGAACCAGACCTGGGTCCTGTCAGTCTCAAACTGATGGAACGGAGGAGTGCCCTGTCCACTTAGTGGGAGGAGCCAAGCGTAGGATATTATAGATGATGTACGCAGAAGCCTTTGTACTTTCTGAATGACCATCACTAGTGGTGGTTTTTCAAAGTTCCAGGCCTGTGTCTCAGTAATATTTCTCTGCTTTTTGCAATACAAATCGAGTTAAACGAAGCAACTGAATGATAATAATTTTTGACGTTTATCTGTGACAAAAGTGTGTCTCAATCAACCCTCCCCTGGGATCAAAAGAACTGGGGCAAGGGGTCCGCTCGCTGGAGGATATCCAACGAGAAGGGACCTTCACAGTCCAGAACTTACAAGTACAAGACTTTAGTTTAGACCTTGCTGTTAGAGCTACTACAGATTAAATTCAAACCCAAAAATCCCCCTCCCGCCAAGAAGAAGTTAATAATAAGCTCTAAATGACACATCAGACCTGTTGAGGCCTCCACCTGTTTTAGTTTTTACTTCTGGATTCCTGGTTGTTGCTTTGGGAGCATAAAGGCACAGAACCGGTTCCGATCACCTCCTTGGACCTATGCATTAGATTACATTAGTCCACTGTTCTTACACAACACCCGTGTCCTCTGATTGCTGCAGGTGGAGTGCAAGAGTCCAGCTTGTACCAGTTTTCCAGACATTTACCACGAGTTTGAGTCCTTGCAGGCTCAGGTCAAACAGGCGGCCCAGGAGTACATCACAGGTCCGCAGAGTGGAGCCAAACCTGTGGAAGTCCGGAACATCGAGGTAAGATTACATGCTCTGTCTCTGTTCTACAGATTCTTTTCAGCAAAAAACAAACATCTGACTGGATTTTCTTCTTTGCTGAATTCCTAACAGGTGGCACGGTCCCTGGGGATCCTGGACGAGGTGAACAAGATGAAAGTGGTTCCTGGAGCGTCGCCTGCCTCCAGTCTGACCAACAAGAACATCCGATACATGGGGGTAAACGTCTTCAGCTAGGGTCTGGGTCTGGATGTAGCAGAAATATGAAAGCAGAGCTGATCATCAGTGATGTCATCTGCTTTTAACTTCTGTCAAACATGAAGATCATATTTTATCATCAGACAACACAACCCAAAAAGAGGTGAAGCAGGTCTTAGGTCAGTATTGTGCTTCACCCAGTTTGTTTGTGTCTAAAAGCTGTTTAGTTTTAGTTTCTATGGTGTTGCTGTGACCAGTGGCTCAAATTAAAACACATTTATTTTAGTTCTGATTATTAAAAGCAACAGCATGCATTCAACCGTTCCCTCTCACCAGACCAGCTTCAGTGCAAAGTTCTCAGCAGCTTTTTCATTCAACCACACCTTTAAACTGTAGTTTTCTGCTGTTTGACTCTGAAAAGGAGGACAAAGCTGTAACTTTACAAGCAACAATATTATTTTAGTTTTCTAAAAGACCTCTGGAGGCTGTTTGGCTGTTTAGTAGAGATTTAACAGCTCCGGTTGAGACAGCTGCATCTTCTTAAATCCCCCAAGCAGGTGGCTCTGGTGGAGGGGTGATATTAAACTTGTGCTCAGTTATCAACATAAAAGCACTTTGATGTTGAAAGAGTTTTAACTGATTATAAAATGTGTCAAAATGCTAATAGTCATTATTTTATTGTGATCAACAGTTGTATCTTATACAAGGATCAGTACAAACACCCAAAATCTATTCAGTAACTCACCAAATAGCATTTACTCATTGGTTCAAATAAAAACAACAAGGTTATTATCTTAAAGCCTCAACAGAATCTGTTCAGGGTTTATAGATGGAGGCCCTGGAAATAAACCATCATTTAATGTCTTTCTTCCTGTACTGTTGTTGTTTTAGAACTCTAAGATGTTACCACCATCAAAGAGATTTAAGATGGAGAACAGCATCACCGACGAGCAGAAAGGCTCCACGTCGCTACCAACAGGTACTTGGTTGGATTAAGAATAGAGCCCTGGATTGGGATTGGGATGCTGTGGGATCCAACACAAATCATGAGGGAGCGGTTGGTCGGGAGGCTCCTGCGGGCAGCTAAAAACAGACCGCAGGTCCCAGGATGGTCAGCTGAGGTTGGTCTAGAACAGCGGTTCTCAATCCTGGTCCTGGAGGGCTGGTATCCAGCATGTTTTAGTTGTTTACCTGCTTCAACACACCTGATTTTAATCAGCAGGTGATCAACAAGCTCCTGCAGAGCTTGATGAGCTGCTGAACAGGTGAATTAAGTGTGTTGGAGCAGAGGAACAACTAAAATGTGCTGCTTACCGGCCCCCCAGGACTGAGAACCGCTGGTCTAGAAGCTTCTCTGTTTAGGTTTAGCCAGCATCTCAGACCACCAGAGGATAAACTGGGAACACATGAACACAGTTTGTGACTAAACTGTATCAAAACGAAAGGCACAAAAGCTGTAATTTAACATCATTTGCTGCTTTTGTGTTTTTGTCTCGGTGACTTCAGCCACTCCAGTAAATGCTCCTCTGAAGCCCTGCATGGTCTCCGTGGCTCCTCTGGTGATTCCAGGTGGATCCAAACTACTCACCACCTCTGCTGACTTCCCCTCCAGGTGAGCTGGCCCTACCGCTTGTGTGTTTGGCAGTTCAGACTTGCTACTAACATGAAGAACTCTGAGACCGGGGTGTTGCAACACACCCTGTGTTGAGTCCAGCTGTGACCCATGTTGGCAGCAGGTGAGGCGTCCTACGTCTCAACAGGTTCATTAACCCTGGGCTTTCCTTTCAGTTAGCAGGTTTGTCTTATTCTATGCTGTTGATGTTTAGATGACACTGAAGTCAGCTTCTGATGTGGCTAAAGGGTGATTCCACTAAACTTTTACCACCTTTGTTCAGAATGAGTCAATTGCACTAATGGGGACTTTGTTTTGGTATTTGGTGCAATAAATATAAACATAAACATAGACATCTGCATATTGGCTGGTTGAGTTTGTGCAGCTTCCTCAGAAAAAAAAAAAGACTTTGCTGAGCTTTATTGACAAGGGAGGTCACGTTGCATTCCCACCTGAGGTTGTGAGAGATGATGGGATTCCACAGTATCCACCGGCATGTCACTGAAGACCATGGTTGGTCTGGCATGCCACATTCAGACAAAAAGAGGCTCCAGCTCCCAGAGGTATAGCTATATACCAGATTAAAGAAGAAAACCAGGTAAAAGGCAGCTGTCAGTGGCACCATCTAGAACTCCTGATCAGATCTAGTTCAGAAAACTACACCACCCAAACTGCTCCACCCTGGAATAGATCATCTTAAGCTAAACCCAGAGTCTAAGGGACACAGTTTGATTTGTTACATTCCAAGAAAATGTGAAAAAACGCACTAAAAAGTTTTTGAATCCTCACAAAGTATCGTCTAGAGATTTAGTGTAAAATAATCCAGTCTAGGTTTGAATAGACAAAGTAGTGGTTCTTCTGTCACTGACCCAGACTCGGAGCTAGACTCGGCTAATCCTGCTCTGTAGTGGGTCAGGGACCTGTGTGCTGGTCTACTGGGACCTGAATCTGTTTCTTCTGGTTTCCAGCGTCTCTGGTGCTCCAACCACCTCCAACCCGGTTCCAGTTCCTGTCGTCCCAACAAAGGTGCATAAAGAAGGGTTTGTGGACCCGGGTGATGACGTCCCAGTCCAGATGACGGGACTAGAGACTTCTCCTTGTTCCAGTTCTAACACAAACACAACAGAGTCCAGTTTAGGCCAGACCACTGGTTCTGTTCAGCAACAGCAAAGTGACTCTCCAGAATCTGAATCCAACACAACAGAACCTTCTGAAGCCAAAGAGCTGCAGGAGGGCCAGGAGATCTACATTCAGACTGAGCAGCTAACAGTCCAGCTGGCAGAACCAGGATCAGATGGGATCGTTATTGTCAACGGACCAGATGGGACAACCATGCACATCCAGACACCAGAGGGCGTCCCGCTGGAGGCGGTCCAGGCCATGCTGGGCATCGAGGCTTCAGATGGAGACACACCTCATGAGTAAACCGCCTCTAGGGGGATCAGAACTGGACCAGCAGCAGTGTGGCTGCATACCCACCTGTCCTCCAATCAGAACTCTAGAAACACGAGAAGGGGCGTTTCACCTGGAACTGTTCTGTTCTGAGTTTGGACTGACGCGAGACGGCTCCCCACAGGTCTGAGGTGGCCCCGCCCACCTTCACGTTAGGCATTCTTCATTAAATCTGAATTAGATGGTCTTCTGTTCAGCTGTCACAATATAAATATAAAACTTTTTATTATTATTTTTATTCCATGTTTTTCTTCTGCAAGTGAGTAAAAACAGGAAACGCCCCTGGGTGGACTCTTTAGGTTTTCTTCAACAGGATACAACAGTTTTCCATCTAGGAACCTGGATCTCCTGGTCCAGGAGCCTCCAGAGGACAGGACCACCTCCTGCTGCTTGACGGACTCCAGTGGAAAATAAAAACTACATTTTATCAGAAAACAAACACGCTCACCTGTTGAATTTTTAAATCATAACAGTTTAGGTTTCTGTAGCCTTTCCAAGACCATGTGTTTTCTAATGAAGCTCTTATTTATTCACTCATTCATCTGGTGGTGGACTACATGATAGCCACAGCTGCTACTTTCCCACCACCACTACTACACAGGCATGTTAAGTGTCTTGCTCAAGGACACACAGGCAGGGTGAGCTACCACCAACCCTCTGATTGTTGGACTCTACTTCCTGATCTGCTGCAGCGTGTTTCTGGGTCTCAGTGGTGATGAGCATCAGCTCACAGGTGATGTCTGTTCTCTAGTCAGCTGAAGGTTCTGACTCAGAACCTCCTCTAGAAACGGTCCAAAGAACCGCCGCTACACAGAACTGGATCATTGCTAGGATCAGAACAAAGTCACGTTCTGATGAGGTCACCTGCCTGGTTCCGTAGCTTAATCAGGTCAGACCACCGACCCGTTTCAGCTGTTTAATGACCGATGAGAGAACGGGGTCACACGAGCCCAGCTCGTTTTCTGTGTTTACCTGTCAGCTGTGATGATGTAATCAGCAGCCTCTGCTTGTTTTTCAACACACTTAGCTGGTTGTTTGTAAACTAGTTTTCATTGTTTCTACATATTTGAAACCAGAGGCTGTTCCACTGAATGTTTAAACGTAGATGAATATAAAGTGTAAAGGTTGGACTATTTTAGTATTTTTGTTATAAAACTTGACTCTGGACATTGCTGGACTGCGGTTGGGGCGAGCTGAAATGTCTAGGAGGGACTTTTATTTTGATAGTTCAGGTGCAGAAGCTGATTTCCTGTTTCTCCAATAAATCCTGTCAGTCTTTCAGCAACAACTCCGAATTCTTCCAAAGTGCATGATGGGTGAAATTATTAAAAATATTTGGGGGCTCTGTCTTTATTCACCTTTTTACCACTTCCTGTTTAAGTTCATCTTAAAGTCGGTCAACTGGACCCCCCCACTTAGAACTGTTGAGGGAGAATCAGTAAACGTTTAAAATCTCCAAAACTTACATTTTATTAAGAACAAAGTCTCCATCTAAAGTCTAAAAAGTAAAATGTCAAAACGAATGATACTTCAGCATAACTGCACTCGTCTCAAGACCAGTTGGACGATCATCTAACGTTTCAGAGCTGCACAGATTTCCAGCTGAGGCCCAGCTCTGACCTGCTGCTGCAGAATGAACAATATTTGATCATTTCTGATCAATTAAAACATTCTGAAAGAGAAACTTCCATCAGCCTTTGGTGGTGGTGTGTTCACTGACCAGGACTGCTGCTTGGCCGTGGTGCATTCATGAACCATAACTAATCAGGTTTGAGAAGTTCCAGGATGATTATTGGTGACCTGACTTGACCTCGGTCATGGCATTAGTGAATATAGAAGCATTTGTTAGAAAAGTTGTTTTATTGAACATGTTTAGGGTTTCAGACCCATAGTTTCTGATTGGTGTTAGATCCTGCAGGAGGAAATTAAAACCATCAAAAACTTATTTTACCCTTTTAAAGTCCTGACCCGCAGGGCCTCTGATAAATATCACTAATACAGGTCTACAACTAAACCGTCGGTCACACTGACCACAAACTGGGTTCAGTACACCAGGCCCGTCTATAGTGGGCGATGGCCCGTCTCCAGCAGCAGAGCTTCTAGTCCAAGTCTGGTTGCTGCTGGGATGAAAGGCTGGTGGAGCCAACAGGACAGATAGACCTTGGAGAGGTCGGAGCTCGTGGTGTGGGCGACTTCCTGCAGAATCATCTGCTTCAACTTCAGCTCCTGACTGAAGGCAGCCAACAGGACACCAGAAGTCTCCTCTGAAACAAGAAAGACCATAACAAACCAGATTATTGGTTCATTACCTGCTCTTCTCATCCCAGAGGACCACCGGGAACACGGACACGTGGAAAATGACTGAACAGGAGGACATCATGGTTATCAGTGTTCTGGTTAGTGGATCACTCATCAGAATGTCTGAGGTCTTATGAAAACCTGTGATGGTGATGTGTTAGCTGCATCAGATTGTTGCCATAGAGACAACTAAGGAATAGGAGGTTAATCGTGTTTCCACTCAGACTACAGGACTGTCTGAACCACCTCTAGTCTTTCTGGTCAGTTTATGACACTCATGCTTCACCTCAGAACGTTAGAGCAATAGATGGTGGAACGACAAAAATCCACACAGGAAAGCAGGGAGCTGCTATTGTTTTGGAGTGAAATCACCCCATCTCTACCTGCATGGATCCTAAGCTACTTACATCACCCACTGATGGAAGAAAAGTCTACAACCATGACATCAGTCGGGTTTCTTCAAACCCTGAACTACATAAGCTGAGCAGAACAAACCACCCGCTCTAGGTGTTTTCACCATGGAAGCAGAACCCTATCTGGCTTCAGGTGGACTTACCAAACTCCCGGGTCTTCCAGCTGAGACACAGAGGAACAAGTCTTCCTCCAGGACCAAACTGGAACTCCTCCAGCTCCAGAACACCACGCTGTAACTCCATCAGGTGCTCCATCTTCTTCACCACAACAACCTGAACAGAAGAAACACACGGCTGAAGTGATTCAGTGTTAAATACTGAAAACTAAATGAGCGTAAAAGTAATTTATTTCACATGTAACTTAGTTTAAATCAAACAATCACAGATTAACTTCAGCTTTTAACACACAGCAGCTGCACAGTTGAATGGTTTCTATGTTTATCGGGTTAGAAAAACAAAATATTTTATTCTGAAACTCAAAGTTCTCATCAGGAGTCGTACTAAAGCTCCAGATTCAGGGACCGTGCCGGTTTGATGAAGGTTAAATCACCATTCTGTCAACGACATCCTGCAGCTTGAGGCATTCATCCTGCAGCTCTGCAGCTCCATCCGTCTGCTGCCTCACAGCTGATGGAGACCATGTGGACTGTGAAGGTGGTGGACCCACGTCCAAAATTAGCGGATCTCCCTGAGAACTGAAGAAACAAACATCAACAGCTGTCTGATGATCCCTCTGATTTAGGTTTCTATATAAACTCATTTAGAGTTAAATGTAGACAATAAATGAGTAAAGTTCTGTCTTTTTGTTTGTTCTTCTAAAGACATGAACAATGGATAAAAACGAGTTATCTCCACCCTGTTTTTACTCATCTGGACCCCCGAGGGTTTCTCTAGTGGGTCAGGTAGAAAATCAGACTGAAAACACGTTTTATTATAATTAATGTAAACTTAAAGCAACAGAACAGAAATAACAAACTCACTGCCTCATGTTGACGATAGTTGCTGCCAAGTTGAATCCTTCATCGTTCAGCTTGTCCCACCTGATCATCAGGTTGTGCCAGTCAGCGGCGTTGTCTTTGATCTTCCTAGCACTTCCTGTGATCCAGGAGCACTTCCTGTTGGATGGGGTCACCGAGGTGTCAGAAGAATCACCTAAAACAGTTAATTCACGTTATTTATCCTTTCAGTGAAACAGAACAGACGCTGCTAAACTAGCTTGGGTAGACATGTTTGTCAAAGGTCAGAGATGTCAAAGGTCACGGCTCATAGACCATCTTCAAGCAGCTTCGTGGTCCTGTGACCTCAGCTGACAGTTGTAATAAAGTAGAGGGTTGATGGGACTGTGGGCAACCACCAAGGATGTCGATTCAAGAGGAGATCCACTCTTAGGTTGATCAGAAGGATAAATCAGACAAAGAAAGCATCCAGAACAGCTCCAAGAACACCGGACCTACTGTAGAACACGGAGGAGGATCAGTTCTGTTCTGGACTCGCTTTGCTGTAGCTGGACCAGGGATTCCTGAATGTGTCTCAAAACCATCAAGACCTTCTGGAGACAAATCTACTGCCTAGAGTCTAAGATCATGAGTTCTCCAACCAGAAAACACAACTAGGGTTGGGTCAGAGCCAAACACTGGACTGTTCTGAACTGATCTAGATGCTGTTGAACATCTGTGATAGTAGCAGAAACATCTGGAGAAGGACCCATTCAGACCTGATACAGCTGGAGCAGTTTGCTCATGAGGAGTGGGGCAGAATACCTGCGGACAGGTGAGGACAGGAACCATGCTCTGTACATTTGTCTAATTAAATATAACCTTCAGCTGAATCAAGAATGAAAACACTGTTTTGTTGTCGATTGTTGCTGATGAGGCAGCTGTTGATCAGATCAGTGGATTTCATTTGCAACCCTGCAGTAAAACAGCGCATCCAGATGTCATCAGAATGTTTTAACAAACAAATTAAAATCCGTTTTAATCCAGAAGCGGCACAATTTTCAGACCTGAATAAAAACTCAGATCCTCACCTTCCATCTGATCCCGAAGTCCTCCCTGCTGAATCCTTCTCCGATTCTTCTTCTCTGCCGCAGAGTCTTCTTCTTCTACGTTTGTGGGTGGGTCCTATAATACATCACTGCCCCCACCTGGCCTGGAGTGGAAACGCGAATAGCAAACGATTAAAAAAATGAAGGATTATTTTTATTTCAGTTGCAGCTGTGTAGACAGTTTGCTCTTGAACCTTCTGCCGTCCAGGTGGACACTGAGGTATTTATGTTCCTCCACTTTTCCCATAGATATGTATATAAACACATGTCTATGTCATTTCCTACCAGTAGGTGGCGGTAGCGCACCAAGAGCTTTCTTGCTACCCGCCATAAAACATCACGCAGAAGAAGAATCTTTCATTAGAAGATGGCGGACGAAACTGGTGAGTGTCGAGCACGTTTTGCTAGCGACATTCTGTGTTTAATTTTCTGCTAAATTAGACCATAATTCTGTTTTTAAACAAAATCAATACTTTTATGAACAACACGTCCGCGTGTACATACAAGCGTGTTTTACGTGAAATCGCTGTAATAAATAAAACATTAAGATCCGTAAAGTGGGTCTTTCAGGAGTTTTGGCAACGTTTGAATTATTAGCCAGATTAAACAAAAATGTCCATCAGATTTTTAGTGTGCGTTTGTTAAACACAGAGGTCGTTAGTGTTTGAGCTAGCTTCGTGAGCAGAATCCTTTTAAATTTCTTAGTCAGAAACCGGAGTAAATCTTGAATTTTCTTCAGAAATAGTTTAGTTTGAGTTCAAAACCGCGTTTTTAGGTCGATCCTAGAGGTAACTTCCCCTCCATGTGTCCAACATGCTTTATTATAATGTAAAAAAGTAAGTTTGCTCTACGGACTCCTCGTGTTCTCTTCAAAAATCCCAGCAGCGTTTAGTTTTATTAACTTTGAGAGAGCAGGTTTTCAGTCAGTAGCCTGTTAGCTTAGCTAGCAGCCACCACGTGTGGTCCACCACGTGCTGCGGCTGGAGGCCACGTGGGCTCAAGACTTTCATTCATTTTCAGTTTTCCAAACACGAGAAACTGTACCTGAGATATAAATGCATGTTCATTCAGGCTAAAGCTTTTCTTTCCGTTCTTTTTTCCACTGAAAGTCACTTTTGGATACAAAGTTTCATTAGAGCAGGGGCCCTGCCTCCAGGGCGACCACCCTGCATGTGTGCATGTTTCCTGCTCCATCACACCTGAAGCTACTTGTTAAATCGCCTGGATAAACATGTTAATCGTTCCTTTAGTTGTCCAGTAATCTGAAGGTTATAGGTTCAATCAGTCTTTGGGCAAGACACTTAACCCGCCTTGCCTGCTGGTGGTGGTCGGAGGAACTGGTGTCACTAGTATATGGCAGGCCTCACCTCTGTCAGTGCGCCCCAGGGCAGATGTGGCTTCACCATAGCTCATCCCCACCAGCATGTGAATGGGTGGATGGCTGATTGTGTTGTGAAGCGCCTTGGGGGGTTGTAGAATCCTAAGATGGCGCTATACAAATACAGGCCATTTTTATTTAAAACAGGTGTTTGGAGCATGGTCCCTCTTGATCACTGGAGTTGGTGACCCTTGATCTGAGGTTGTAACTCGTTCAGGGACCAATAACCTCTTGCTTTCATGTTGAACACTTGAACGTTATGCTGCCCAATAAACTGGCTGAACGAATCTTAAAATCACACCAAGGGTTTACGGGTGCTTTACACCTGTAGATTGTTTCACTCCTTAATTCTCTGAGAAACCCACTTATTCTGATGTAAGGATCGATGTGAAGTGTTTTACTTGAGTTTGGTTTTTATTTTGCAGCACCCACGAAGAAGAAAAAGAAGTCAAAGAGAGTGGTTGAAGATGTTGGGGTTAGTGTGAATTAATTCATTTAACTTCAGATTTATTAAACAATTGCTGTCTTGTAACGTGTACTGATCTCATTCAACAGGAGGTCCAACAGAGTGAAGAGTTTTTTATCCAACCAGAGCCCAAAGTCCCCACTTTGGACTCCTCCCAGTGGCCCCTGTTATTAAAGGTCAGGAACCCCGCCCCCTGTTGCCTGCTGACATGTTTAACCCTGGTCATGTGACATGATGAACTGGTTTATCCATTCTCTGAGTGCCGTGGTCCTGTTGTGGTTTTTGCTTCTGCTCCGTTCTGGATCAGAGCTTCTCCTCCGGCTGCTGGGGTGGTTTCGGCGTTCTGCCCGACCACGACCAGGAGCCACCTGGAGAATGACCCGGCTTGACCACAGCCAAGACGATCTCCTGTTCTGATCACATTTAGTCTTGGTACTAACAAGCGTTAGGTCTCTGAGCTGTTTGAAACATTTTTGGTTTCATCTGGTTAAGTATGAGTTGACTCAACTAGGACCATGTTAGACTCGGTTCTAGCTGTCAGACCCACTAGTTGAGGTGGTTTGTTTTACTCCCTGCAGAATCTCCATAAGCTGAACATCCTTACATGTCATTACACCCCCATACCCAGTGGCAGCAACCCTCTGAAGAGGAACATCACCGACTATGTCAAGTATATTCAGTAAATCATAAATCACAACTCTGACTGAGCTCTAACTACGGTAGTGACCATGCATCTGCTCTCATCAGGTCCGGATTCATCAACTTGGACAAACCAGCCAACCCCTCGTCTCATGAGGTGGTGGCGTGGATCCGGAGGATCCTGCGGGTGGAGAAGACGGGCCACAGTGGGACTCTGGACCCCAAGGTCACCGGCTGCCTCATCGTCTGCATTGACCGGGCCACCAGACTGGTGAAGTCCCAGCAGAGTGCTGGTGGGTGCCTAACGCATCCCATTAGCCCAAAAGGGTTTCGTAAATGGGCGTGGCCACACATTTATTAGCCCTGCTGAACTGTTTGACGTGCACAAAGGTGTACATGTCAGTAGCCACTGGTGGACTCCCGTCTTTTGAAGATGTGGCCTAAATCTAACAAGAAGTCATCATTTTGGGTCAAAGATGCCATTTACAGACGCATAACTTGTTTTAATAAACTCCCTGAATAAACAGACACAAAATAAAATAAGCTTCTGTGTGTTTCAGGTAAGGAGTATGTGGGAATCGTTAGGCTGCACAATGCAGTAGAGAGTGAACACGTTCTGGCCCGGGTAAGTCCACCACCCCTGTGCTGCCTTTCCTCTGAGCTGACCCGCTGATTGTCCTGACCTTTTTGGATGTCATCTGCAGGCCCTGGAGACTCTGACAGGAGCTCTGTTCCAGCGTCCTCCGCTCATCGCTGCAGTGAAACGTCAGCTGAGAGTCCGAACCATCTACGAGAGCAAGCTGATCGAGTACGACCCGGAGAGGAGGCTAGGTGAGAAACTTGTTTTGTGAAGCCGATGTCATCAGGCTGATGCTCCTCTGCTTTTTTAATTATTAGTGAGAAAAACACTCGGTTCAGAAAATCCTGACAGATCTACGTCACACTGTCAGTTAACAGTCATGGACTCACCCATCTTGACTGACGACGGGGAAGGCGGTTCTTGGTTCAGCGTCCAGGAAACAGCAGAGAACGTCTCGACTAGCAGAAGCTAACCGTTAGCATTAGCAACTCCACCACAGCAGAACTCCTCCAGGCTTGTGTTATTTGTGGAGATAAAACATCGACATTGCGGAGCAAACAGTCAGTGGTAGAGTCATGTTGCTGTTTGCCAATCGGAGGCAAGATGTCCAAATATCAGGACTCCAAATCCCGCCATGTTGTGCAACTCTCTGCTGCAGCAGACTTGTCCATGATGATCCAAGCGATTTTTGCCCAGAGTACGGCTTGCAAGGCAGTCGTTCCTACCAGAGACCTCTGCAAATGTATTGATTAAATGAGTGAACCGCACCTTTAAAACTTGTTTTTGTTTCTGAACAGGCATCTTCTGGGTCAGCTGTGAAGCAGGAACTTACATCAGGACTTTGTGTGTCCACATGGGACTTCTACTTGGAGTTGGAGGACAGATGCAGGAACTGAGGAGAGTCCGGTCTGGAGTTCTGGGAGAGAAGGTCAGGGTTTGTTCCTATTCCAGAGTTCAACACATGAAACTCACTGTTGTGGTGGATCCTTTATTTTATTATCAAAGCTGGTAAAATGTGATTTGGTTTGAGGATTGCTGTAGAAAGTCCAAAGTGTTGAGTCCAGCTCTGCTGCTTCGTGCTGAGCTGTTAATTAGACTTTGGAAGAGTAAAAGCAGCAGAGCGATGATGGGCGTGTCCGTCCCGCCTGTTGAGACTCTGCGCTGCTAACATAACGTCTGCTTTCAGGACAACTTGGTGACGATGCACGATGTTCTTGATGCTCAATGGCAATTTGATCACAATAAAGATGAGAGTTATCTGAGGAGAGTCATCTTCCCTCTAGAAAAGCTGCTGGTGTCATACAAACGGCTGATGATGAAGGACAGCTCGGTGAGTCTTCCTCCGGCCAGGGGGACATCACGTGACCCCGTGTGTGAATGGGAACAGCGCGGTTTGATTTAAATCTGTCAGAATGAACTCATGAGTGACTCTACAGGTGAATGCCATCTGCTACGGGGCCAAGATCATGCTTCCTGGTGTCCTTCGGTACGAAGACGGCATAGAGGTCAACCAGGACATTGTTGTCATAACAACCAAAGGCGAGGCCATCTGTACAGGTGAGACTTTGTCTTGGCGTGCTGACTTTGGTGTTGAAGCCACATGATGAGTTGAGTAGATGCAGCAGCTTTCGGGCAGTGATGACTTGCTATCTATCACCCTTCTCTGATGGCCTCCATAACTCCTCACTAAACTCCAGATGGAGTTAAGATCACTTTAATCACCACATCATCCTCTTCTTCTAGCGGTGGCGCTGATGACCACAGCAGTGATCTCCACCTGTGATCACGGCATCGTGGCCAAGATTAAGAGGGTGATCATGGAGAGAGACACGTATCCACGGAAATGGGGTCTGGGTCCAAAGGTAGGGCATGAGTAATGAGTCTAGTAGCTACCTGCTTTAATGAGGAAGGGAAAACTTTTTATTGACCCATTTTTTTTAGCGTACCACATTTTTACTGATGTGTTTATATCATTGTTGTTTCAGGCTTCTAAGAAGAAGATGCTGATCAAACAGGGACTCCTGGACAAACACGGAAAGCCAAACGACAAAACGCCTCAGGACTGGAAAGACGATTACACGGACTACAGGTAGTGCTGCTGTGGGTCGGGGTTAGGTGGGTGGGGCTTCGGCTGCAGACGGTTATCCCTTTTTGAGCTGATGTGCTGTCTGAGGGAGTAAGTCTGCTAGAGAAACTCTCGGGTTGGAGCGCTTTTATACTCGGCATGTACTCAGTCTGCTGATGGTGCCGCTCAACAGAGTACAGTGTTGTCATGGTGACATCACTGCTGTGGTGTAGAAACTTCTAAAACAGTCATTGACATATTGTTTTTATTGACAGCGTCCCCACCATTAAAGAGGAACCGAAAGACGCCCCAGTAAAGGTAATGCCCATCACACAGTGGTACCCCAGGGTGATGATGATGGTGAAAACTGACCTACAGTGACCTCTGACTTGTAGAGAAAACGGGAGGCTACTGAGTGTGACAGTGAAACGCCGGAGACACCTTCTGCAGAAGAGGTAAAGAAAGAAAAGAAGAAAAAGAAAAAGAAGAGGGTGGAGGAGGAGGAGCCTGAAGGGAAGGAAGAGGAGGAGGAGCCTGACACACAGGTGATTGTTTCCTGTGTTCTGATTCATCTTTTAGGTTCCTGGTGAACTGAGTGTGAATAATAAACTAAGTGGTGCTTTGTCTTCTGCAGGTTGTAACAAAATCAAAAAAGAAAAAGAAAAAACTAAAGGAAGCCGACACGTCTGAGTGAATCAGTCGTTTCATACACTCTTACCCGTTTCCATCCTCTAAAGTTGACCTCAGCGAATCCCTGTGAACATCTGGAACGTCTCCATCACTGCTAATCATTGTCTGATAAAGCTGCAGCAGTAGGATGTGTTGGGAAATGAAACCATGATGATGATCATGCAACTGTATTTTTTTTTAAAGAGACATTCTGAAGCAGCGTTTCCTCATTTTAAAATTACTCCTGATTCTGTAACTCGGCTGCTAGACAGCAGGAGGAATGGGGGTCAAAGGTAATAAAAGTTTGTAGATTTGTTATTCAGCCTTCTGATGTTTTGCATGGAGGCAGAAAGCATGCTAACTTGTAAATATTCTTTTTTATTTCTAAATAAATGTATTCTGTATAGAAATTCTTAGTCTTTTTCTTTTTTCCCTGATAGAATCAGGTTTTTAAGTCTGGTTTTAAAGATGGTAGCAAGGACTGTTCTACTTTGAGACTAAACTCCCCTTTGAAGAGCAGGAAAAGCCATTTTACTAAACAGTTTGGCATAGTAAAAGGGTTGCATATGAGTATGTACCTATTGGTATTCCCTTTGGCCTTGATTTTATTCGTGATGTAGCTGGGTGGAATGAATGGATGGTGTTGGGCAGGAGGAAGACCCTATAGCCCTTGGCACCAAGAACTGTGGGGGTCATGTGGTTCAGTCTCCCAAAAGCCAACGCAGCCACCGCCCAGGATGACCAAACGTCCTCCCTTCTCTGGAAATGTCCACTTTAGATGCTCTGGGGCATTCTATATGTTGATAAAAATGTCTTGGTTTTTTCTCGCTCTCTCTGAAAACATTTAATTTTAGATATTTCATAATTATCCATATTTAATCTGATTGCAATTACATCAACCCAACCATTTCATCAGCATCGGAACGGACAGTCAGTGAAAATCAAAGCCAATCAGAAAAATTAATCCTCTAATGTGAGCTGCGTGTTTAATAGAACTGTATGATCACGTGATCAATATAGAAATTAAAGATATCTTTTCTATTGAGACCCCTGATATATATACCGTATATCTATAGCTATATATATACTTGAATACTGGAATAAGTGGCATAAACAAAAACACCCAAATAAAAGGAAACAAAGCACTAATTCAAAAGGTGATTTAAAATAATTAACATCAATCCTACATTTGGCCCTGAGAGGTTTATCGTAAAAGAAAAGTCTGGACTTGGGACAAACTAATAAGTTGTTCAGCCATTCTGCCACTAGATGGAGCCATTGGTGCAGGAGTTTTTAGTGAGGGTAACAAAATTTTTTTTATATCAGACTTTATCTTACAAGCATGGGTGGGGTGGCTACTACTCAAGCCCTGGATGTTTTCTGAAAAGCCCCCAATCTACACACACACAGTTCAGTTGTATGATTTAACACTTTAGGATTAGGATTGAGTGTTTATTCAAATCTCTCCGAGATAGAAAAACACAAATTCAACAAAATTATCTTTTTTTTTTTAACTGAAACAAAGTTGAAAGTTTCTGAAAGCATTATTGATTTGTTTTATTTTAAAATCGGTTCTGGAATTTTTCAGCTGATATCTCCATTGGTTACCATGAAAATAATGCTGCACTTTTTGAAACTCTTCTGATTCTGTCACTTGTTATAGGACATTTTCAACATCCAGAGTTCAACATCTTCACAGAAACGGTAAGAAAAATAAAGCTTTTTGCACCTTTTGGAAGGTTTTATACTCCTCTGTCCCTCTGAAGTAGCTTTTTGAAAACTTTGATTTTTGGAAACTTTGGATTTTATCAGTTTTGTCATCAAAATCTTTGCTATTAGTGCATGAATGCAGCAGAATCATATTAATAATAAAGGGGATTTTTGGCTGCCAGTGAGATCTTTAAATGGAAATTAGTGAAATATTATAAAAGTACTGTTTGCTTAGCTTCCCATCATATCTTTACCAGAATTAGTTAAACATGGCTAAATCTTTCAATAGCTAATTTCCACAGCATTTCCTCAAATATGTTGTGTTCTTTTGAATATTCCAGAGGTGATTCCTGGATAGAGGAGAGGAGTGAAGCATCAGGAAAATGTCGTCACTGGAAGAGGTGGTTTGATTTCACTTGTAGAGCTGAGATGTTGTAGCCTAGTAAACTAGACCAAATTCTTGCTTTGCAGAGTTATATATTCACATATATAGGATGGCTTGCCAGGCTAGAGATTTTGGTCAAAAGTGTAGCTTTGGATAAACACATTAAACCAAATGCATAAACATAAACATGGAATCTGATGCTAGGAAACATCAGAATCATTTGAAAAAAGTGTAATCTGTTATACTATGTTGTACTTATAAATGTGGTTTCTAATACAAAACTATTATGTAAATGTATTATGATAGAACTTAGTTTATCTGTTTATTTTTTTCCAAAAGTAAACATGAGTTTGTTAAAGTCCCAAGTCATCAT
This sequence comes from Aphyosemion australe, assembly GCA_006937985.1. Classification (NCBI taxonomy): domain Eukaryota; kingdom Metazoa; phylum Chordata; class Actinopteri; order Cyprinodontiformes; family Nothobranchiidae; genus Aphyosemion; species Aphyosemion australe. The sequence goes on along the minus strand of SSNS01000153.1, from coordinate 206,722 downwards.
CACACACTGGTGAAATTACATCTGAAACTTTGATTTTTGGAAACTTTGGATTTTATCAGTTTTGTCATCAGAATCTTTGCTATTAGTGCATGAATGCAGCATTTATATTTATTAAAGCACATGTATTAAAGGTTTTCGGTTTACATTTTTGTTATTTCAGCCTACCGAAAAGACCAAGAAGCGTTACTGCTGTGACCATTGTGACAAGAGCTTTAATTTACCATCAAAGTTAAAGCGTCACCAACGTGTCCACACTGGAGAGAAGCCATTTCCCTGTGAGCAGTGTGGGAAATGCTTTACTACCTCATGGAGTCTGAAAGAACACCAGCGGATCCACACTGGAGAGAAGCCGTTTCCCTGTGAGCAGTGTGGGAAACGCTTCAGTCAGTCAGGGAGTCTGAAAACTCACCAACGTGTTCACACTGGAGAGAAGCCGTTTCCCTGTGAGCAGTGTGGGAAACGCTTTAGTCAGTCAGGGAGTCTGAAAACTCACCAACGTGTTCACACTGGAGAGAAGCCGTTTCCCTGTGAGTGGTGTGGGAAATGTTATAGTCAGTCAGTGAGTCTGAAAGAACACCAGTGGACCCACACCGGAGAAAAGCCATTTCCCTGTGAGCAGTGTGGGAAAGACTTTGGCACCTCAAAGATTCTGAAACGTCACCAGCGGACCCACACGAGAAAGCAGCATTAACTTGTGTTCAGAGTTTTAGTGTCACCATCAGCATATTTACCCTGATGGATCAGAAAGGTCACTTTGATGGGTCAGCATTTCAAGCCCAAAACAGTGTTTTATTAATATAAATCTGCATTTGTCTCAGTGTGTGAAGTTTTCTTTTAAATGAAAATACACACCAATGATTATCTTTGCAAAACCAATCATGCTAAAATAACTGCCTTTAAAATCTTTTGATCCTTGTTTTATAAAAAAACTTCTGCAACCTCTGAATATCAGCCCACAGTAATGATGCTACTCTTAACTGTTCAGCACATAGAAAAAAATTCAATATTATCATTTTATTGTTGAGAATTTTAGAATGTTTCTTAAAATAGATGTACTTGGTGCAAGATGATTACTTAAGCAAACGTACTTGGGTTTGTAATGATTCAGTAATTTTTTTAAATATTTGCAAAACAATGGGGAGGAACAATTATGGACTATAGACATGTTTGTGAAAACATGTCAGACAGTTGGATAATTAGTGACATATATTAATATTGTCCAACAAAAACCATCAGACATGCTGGCCAACGAATGTCTCCTCCAAACATTTAAAAATAAAAAATTTTTTGCGCAAACTAAAAAATCTGTCATTCTGGGCTAAATGGTAAATGGCCTGTATTTGTATAGCGCCTTCTTAGGGTTCTACAACCCCCCAAGGTGCTTCACAACACAATCAGTCATTCACCCATTCACATGCTGGTGGGGATGAGCTGCGATGTAGCCACAGCTGCCCTGGGGCGCACTGACAGAGGCGAGGCCTGCCGTACACTAGTGACACCAGTTCCTCCGACCACCAAAGACACACAGCAGCATTCTCTGGCCGGAGCCGGGATCGAACCTGCAACCTTCTGATTCCTGGACAACTCGCTCTACCTCCTGAGCTACTGCTAAGCCCTGGAACTTGTTCAATCCAAAATCCGCCCCTGCTTACAAGTGATCAGCCTGCAGAATGTTGGTGAGGAATGAAAACAAAAATAGTTTATTAGTTTAATAAAATATATAATTTAAATGGCATTTAACTTTATCAACCTTTTGATAATCAGCATGAATTCTGATAGTTGTCAACAACTTTACTTTTATCTACTCTTTGCAGTTTTGATTTGTTGAAGGTGAAAGAGTCCGTCTGCAGGATTTTTAAAAACTCCTGTTATTCATCAGAGACAGAAAACATTGTTTGAAACATGTTAAAAACTGCTCTGATCTTTTCTGGACTTATGCATTTGGGTCTTTGACTGGATCCTTTTTAAATAATTTTTTTTATTTGCTCTTCAAGGTAAATAATCAGCAAATAAACATCTGAACCTGAAAGTAAAATGAGGAACAAAATGAGGTTTTGATTAATATAAGATTAAAGATATATAATAATTAGGGATGAGACTTAATAAAAAAAATTAATCTAATTAATTAGAGGCTTTGTAATTAATTAATCTTGATTAATCGCATTTTAAGCATTCAAGAAAAATTTCCCCGAAAGCAATTTCTTTAATTAAAAATAATGAGTCAGAGAATCAAACAATAGACATGGACATTATTATTAAAGTCAAGCTCTTTTATTTAAAAAAATGCTTTTAAATTGTATTTCAATTCAAAACAGGGAAATAAAGCTGTTTTTTTTTTCCTTCTATCTCTGTGACTAATTGGTCAATTCGTATGATTGACACCTCTTTTGGATCATTAGGGCCAATAAAATCAAAATTAGATTGACAGCTCAGTCAGCCAATGAGACTTGCCATAACACAAACCAGGAAAGAGAAAAGTCCTACTGGATGTTTGAGTTTGAAGCCTTTTTCCGGTCAAAATGACTGTTTTCCATCTAAACAGTTTTCAATGTGACACAAGAGGTAAATGATAAAAAAGTCTGGATAAAACCAACCTTTCAAGGTGAAACATCAAAGGTAAGAAACTTTTTTGGAGATCTGTGAAAAAACGATTGCTGTTTTTGTTTCTCTCTGGCATTTGTCTGTGAAACTTGGGTGCAGAGTGTTGGGAGATAAAAATTTAGAATCAGTATGGCCTTAGCTTCAAAATACCTGGATAGAATGTGCTGATTTTTAGCAGCGTTAAATGCGTTAATTTTTATTAACGCATTCTTTTTTTCTAATTAATTAATCATAATTAACACGTTAAATTCCCACCCCTAATAATAATCTGTTTCTGTATGGCATCAGGTTTATTACAGAATAATAACTTATGAATATTTGTTTACGTCATGGCTGCGTCTTTTTATAAGTTATTGTTTGTATTTGTGTTGATCTATTTAGTGAGTTTGTGTTGACCAGAGAGCAGGAGAATATAATGATTCATGTATATTTGCTAAAATGCATATATAAAAAATAAAAAATTAAACATTCACCAAAGCCAAAATGTATTTGCAAGATATTTTTGCAAACATTTGTAGCGTTTCTGTAGGTCTCAGTAATTTATATATATATAAAAATGTATGATTACAACAGGAACCAGTGAAAGCATTTTCCAGATTTGGGATTAGTCCTAATTAGTCCAATTTCATAAAGTTTCACTGAGTAAATGTGGTTCAGAAAGATTATATTCTGTGAAATGCTTCAAGTTTTAATACACTCAATAAGAGACCAAATCCGTTTTGTTTCTGGGTGCAGTGTGATGGGAAGGAAAGCTGCTTTCCTTTAATCTAGATGACTTGTAGGTTCTCGACTTTATGCACACAAGGCCCCGCTAATCTTGTTCTCCATCGGCCCGTGTGCATAATGAAAACGGGCTTATCACGATGCTGGCCTCGGGGTGACGTCGACTTTCTCCGTAACCGCTGAGAATAAGGTGAAGGCCACTAAAACACACGAGAGCGGGGGAAATCTCCCCAAACCCACAGGAGCCATCACAGGCTGGGATAGGACGCATAACTCAGAGAGAATAAAATGAAGAGTTCAATTGGGGAAGCGATTAAAATGAATAGAAGCTTTGACTAGATAAGACACATACCATTTCCTCATCTATTTAACATTCATTGAATTGAATAATCCGGTCTTATTATCGTAAATAGTCTGCATATTTACCCTGAATATGCTAATTTATGTTTGCTGCAAGCGCTCTGTGACTTAATAATTTTTTCATCAGTAAATGCACATCTCTACTTTCTCCTATAGCGCTCTCTGAAGGGGAGGTGGAGAGAGAGGCTCAGACCTGGAGACAGCCATATAGTACTCTTTGCATCTGTGGCTTTGTGTTTTTTTTATTATTTTGCACTTTGCCCAGGGCCAACCCAGTTACATTTCAATCAAAAGATTCATTGTAAAGTCATTATCCCAAACTAGGCTCTGATAATTGGCTGTCATTTTGCATAGTGGCGGCACTCTGCCTCCAGGGGAAATGACTGCAGTCTTATCGTTCACTTTTAAGGAAAAATAATAGACAATTTATCATTAATCTTTTCCAGGAAATAATAACAAGTTAAATGTCATTCCCAGTGTCATGCCTTACAAATAAAAGTGTGTAGCTGTGGGGCTGAGCCGATCGCTGGCTGACCTATCCTCTTCACGGTAAAGGTGCAGCTCCAGCTCATGGAAAACATTACCATAAGTTCTCTGTGCGGCCTAAATATACATGTAATAGTTCATATAACCAGTAACCTGCTTCTGTTAAGCTGTTACTGATTGGATGGCTGTTTTTTGACCTTTAAACCTGCTTCATGTTCTTGACTAAACGAAGACAAGAAAAGCTTAAACCTGCAGATTGTTTATATATGAGGTGTTGCTGGTCTCACAGCAGGTGAGACTGGTTGAACCATGATGGAACACAAATAAATGACCTGGACTACAGTGTGATAAAGAACTGCTATTTGTTTGACCAAGCTTAAGTTAAATCTTGTTGGATCTATCAGTGGAATGAATAACTTAGGTAAATGTATGTGCAGAAAATTCCCTCCAATATTCTCCTGCTGGGAATTCTTGTGAGCTCCAAGTGCTGCCAGGTGTGTTCCAGTCTCAGGTGTATAACTGGCTCCTGATTGGTTCCTGATTGACAGCTTGGTCCTGTTGTTAGTGTCATTAAAGCCTCATTTACACCGAGTGCAGAACAGATGTTAATCGGATTCCATGCAGCTTCCGCAAAAACTGAAAATCATTGAGTCCAATCAGAGCATTATCACGGGCTGCGGTGCGGACCTGGATGCAGATGTGAAGCTCCGGAAAGGTTCCACATGGAGTCTATTTTTAACAGATGTGGAATTTCATGAAGTTAAAAAAATTACATTTGCCAGACAGGAAGTGAGATATGGCTCAGTGAGGTGCCTTTGGTATATTTCAAAATAAAACCCGTGTTGCATTGTTAAAAAAGAAAGAAACGGAAAGGCTTTTTTATTATTAATGACAGCAATATCAGGTCACAGTGTATGATAGTTCACGTCATTTTTACAAGTTTATCTTTAAATGTATTATGTCACAGTTTTTACTGAATTTGCGTAAAAATGTCCGGAGACGTTCAGCACATGATCCGCGGTCGGTGAAAATGACAGTCCTTCCAAAAACCGTACGGAAACCGGACTACATCCGTTCCGCACTTGGTGTAAATCAGGGTTTAGAGTGACCAGCACTTCAACAACTCCTGTGTGAAGAATGAGACATCAATCCACAGGAACATATGACCAGCACGAGGGGGAGGGGCCTAACTGTTGTGGCTGCGTATTAATCCTCCACATACTGAGGCCCAACAGTGGAAAATAAATAAAATTTAAAAATGAGCTGAGTCAGCAGAATGTTGCAGGGATTATGGGAGATGATTGAGCTTCATTAACCACATATGTACCCGTATCATTTCATAGATGTATAATCCTGCTGTTAGCAGAGCTTGAACCCGTGCAGCAAGTTAACACCTGACACTCTTTAGTGCCACCTGAGGAAATTTGAAACCACCTCAAAATCTATGTGAGTGATTTCCTGTGAATTTTGTTCGATAATGAAAAATGAATGTACTCTCCTGTCGTTACGGGTGAAGAACAGAGAACAGAGAGTTTAAACATTCAATGGCTCTGCAAAGCAAAGTTCAGTGTGAGAAAGAGTCACAAGAACAAATGTCTGCATGTGGACTTGCATCTGTTACTGTGACGTGTGTGTGTGTTTTCTTTTAACAGAAGCTGTGCAGCTCAGTGAGTGACCCTATCCACCAAGGGTCTCATCAGTAAACAATCAGAGATAAACAGCAGAGAAAAGCTTGACATCACCAGAGGATGACACTCGTTTCCATTGGCTGGTGGGATTAGGCTGCTGTGAGGAGATCAGGCACAATGACTCGTTTGGCATTCAGAAGCAACTGTTTGAACAAGGATCAATTATCAATGAGTCTATAGGCGAGGAGGGGAGATTACCAAAGCTATTTGAGTCATGTTGACAAATCACCTCTGAGATCCAGTCAATGAATGCAAACGGACAAGCGCCTTTGGCTTTGACACTGGCTACAGCTGGAATGAAGACCAGAGTTCATCTCAGCAGCTGAATGATGCTGTTTAAGTCTGCAGGGTCCAAACGCCGGGTTTCTGCTGTCACTTCTGGTTCTGTCCTCACACATTTTAATATCACTTTGACTTTGTCAGTGACCTATATCTCATCTTTATGTGAATAAAGTAAATGTAAATGAAGACAATTGTCCATTAGTGGCAGCTAAATCTTCTTTAACTTCAACCATTAGTTGATAACTGTGTCAGTGTGTGAAAAAAGTCTACTGTGAGACATTGAACACATGAAAAGAATCACTGAACAAGGATGTCTTCTGAGAAATTATTTATCTTTAAATAAAAACAAGACAACCTAAATCAACGTCATTGGGCCCTGGTCCTCCTGAGTTGGCTCCATTGGGCCCTGGCTAACTTGAGTCGACTCCATTGGGCCCTGGTCCACAGGAATCGGCTCCATTGGGACCTGGTCAACTAGATGTCTGCTCTATTGGGCCCTGGTTCTCCTGAGTTGGCTCCATTGGGCCCTGATCAACTTGAGTCGACTCCATTGGGCCCTTGTCCACCTGAGTCAGCTCCATTGGGCCCTGGTCCATCCAAATCAGCTCCATTGGGCCCTGGTCAACTTGAGTCTGCTCCATTGGGCACTAGTCCACCTGAATCAGCTCTATTGTGCCCTGGTCTCTCTGAGTCAGCTTCACTGGGCCCTGGTTGTCTGCTTGGTTCCCTTCAGTCTGACCCTTGACTGATGCTGTTATGCATCAATTATAAATGATATCAAGCTCATCTTTGTTCTGAGTTAATCATAAATCTGCACATTCTGGGTCAGAGATGATGCCACCCGTTCAGAAACAGTCCTGATGAAGATGTGTTTCTGCTGATGTTTGGTTGAATTTAGGATAAAAATAGAATAAATAGATTCAGGACTGGACAATAAAACCTCTGAGTCATGTTTCAAAAAGCCTCTCAGCTTATGTTCAAATCAAGTTATTTTTTTCATCTTAGACTATTAAACACATTCAGGTCTGATTTAATACATGTGTAAAAAACATGCTGCAAGTACAGAATAACATTTAGTTTGATCTGTAAATGTTTTACCTCAGCGTGTCTTGTATTTCCAGCTAAGGCACCATTATAATTTTATTGAACAAAATCTAAATGTTGCTGATTGCTGGTGATAATTTCACAGATTATTTGGAGTAAAATATCTAGCTTCCATTTGTATAACTGATGAGAGAACAGACCCTGGTGTGTTTTGTGCCTCTGGCAGTGGTCAGAGTGTCCGTTTGGGGGGCAGGTTGAAGGTTACTCACAGCAAACAGTCCAGACTAATCCTGACCTTCCTTTTCTCCTGCAGAAGGTCGGAGAGTTGACCGTGACTGTTAAGAACCACAGCGTCTCTCTGGACACGTCTGGACACCCTGCAAGTCTCAGGGGGACGTGGAAGGACAGATTCAGGCTCAGGGGAGTCTGAGCAGCACGAGGGATGCTCTTTATAAGATGATGGGAGGTTTTAGGACAGACTGATAGTTGACTGATATGTGATGAGCTGTGAATGATTCTGGGGCCTCGGTTATACCCAAAAAGTCTTTCTTAGAAAATGAAGTGGATTCGTTTTCTATTTAAAGGCTTATGCTCGCTTCATACTAAATGCAAATCAGCCTATTTTCATAGCCACCTCACCCAGACCTAACCAACCCTGCAGCTGGCAGCTGCAGACACACACACACACTCATGCGCACACACACACACAAAATGATAAATTTAAGGGTTTTATTCAGCTAAATTGAACTCTTTTTATCTGCTTAATGGTGAATCCTATTATTGTGCCCAAGTAAATTCCGTGTTTATGGATCAAATTCCTATTTATCCAGTTATCCATGTCAGAGGCTCTCTGTTCTTATTGGGGTGGGAGGTCAGGCTGCTCGTCTGCCCTCATGACCTCCAGGGGTCAACAAGAGCAGATTTACAAATCCCAACTTTATAAAAACACTAGAAGGTCCTCGTGGGAATTAACCCTCTCAGCCAACACTTTATTAGAGGGGGTTTATAATGCCTCAGGGTCCTCTGATAGACCCACTTCTTCCTCTTTGCTGTTTTTATTCCAGTTTCTCTTCAGAAACATGCTTCTAATTTCACCTTTGACCTGATGACACACCTGAGTTTTATGAGTTGTGCTGTTGGCTGCTGGGATGCTGCAGAAAGAACATAGGCTGTTTCACCATAAAAGACCTAATGGTAAGCAGTTGTGTGTTTGAGGTCATTTTTCATTTGCATTTAATTAATTAATTAATTAATTTATATTTGCAATTTTCAGTCAGCAGTCATACCAATAAAGCACTTTGTAAAAGGCTCTTAGCAATATTTTCTGTATATTTTTAGAGAAAGAGTTGCTGGCTGCTGTTCTATAGAGTCTATGCTCTCTATAGAGAACATAAACCCAAACGTTCACATGTAAAATAAAGAAATGAAACAAATTCGATATATTTCCAGTTTTAGAAATTCACACCAATTTTAATTTTTTTTTCACTTTTCTCTGAAGCAAACTGAACACATGGATTCTGGATACTTTTATAATCAAGAGCTGATTTACCACTGTTTCCTGTCAATAATGATGTATTGGTGTGGTTCAGACTTTAAATACTGTTTATTGTGCAGCCGTCCGTAAGAAAACACACGATCAGAGTTACTGATGTTACACTTAAGTCCCTGACCCTGTTGAACACAGCTCTACATGCATGATGCTGGTGAGACCAGGTTAATGACACCTATGTGACATCATGACATCTGCTCCAATGAGATTAAGAGTCTCATTGACATGTTTTTGTCTTTAAATAACCTGCTAGTGGATCAGAATAAAGTATAGAAAATTACACGTTTTCAGTAAGACACTGAAAAGCACCAAGCATGTCTCTGAAAGGTCCACATGGAGCTCATGAATATATTTAACATCTGGGGGACTTTATTTACGCAGAGCCGGGGACGATAGCTGGTGTGTGTTTTATTAGAAAGAGGATGTTCACAGCTTTTCATGAGGACGTGATGACCGGGGCGGAAGTATCATCAGGAGGACAAATCAAGGACAAATCACACTCAATACTCAGCAATGAGAGCAGGCAGCAGTGTGTGTGTGTGTGTGTGTGTGTGTAAATACACAAAGACACATTGACAAGCCACAATCCAAGATTATTTTAAATGATTAAACACTTAATTGTTTGTGAAACTCTATATATTTTAAACTGCATCAAATGTATAATCTATTTAAATCATTTTGTAATTTTAATAATGACATTTTGATAATTTATTGATTATTAAGTTTAATTTCTGTTTACAGTCATTCAGTGAATTTCACCACCAACAGATGGCGCTAAAGCACAGGATTACTTTTATTACCCTTTAACTACAGGTCAACCTCTTCACAGTCCTTTACCATTATTGAAGCATGAACTTAAATGATGATGATGATAATGGTGAAGATGGTGAGGATGGTGATGGTGACGATGATGGTGATAATGATGATGATGAAGATGGTGAAGAAATATATAAAAGTATAAAAACAATACCATTATATATGTATATATGTATGTATGCATGTAAAGATCTGAGTGTTATTAACAGTTTCTCTTGTCTGCTGACAGAATAATTTTAAACCTGCAGGAACAGAATCAGACACTTCAGACAAGTGTTATTAGACACTTTGTTGGAGGTTTCTTCCTGTTAAAGGGGAGTTTTCCTCTCCACTGTCGCCACATGCTTGCTTATTATGGGGATTGATGTCAAGTCTCTGACACAACAAGTCAGTGACTCAATACAATCTGCTGGGTTTCCTTTTATAGGAAACTTTTTACTGATTGGCATAATGAACTGAATTCAATTGGAATCTTTGTGAACTTTGTGAAGAGCCTTGAGACGACTCTTTATTATATAAATAAACTGAATTGAGTAAACTTCAGAGTAATCAGAGTAAATGATACACTGGGTACCTGTTTCCTTCTCATGGGTAACTGACAGCTGCTGATGTCGCTCTGCAGTCTTTCCCACGTGACCCTCGGCCGCAGTTTAGCAGATAATTAAAATCTAAACCGGACAAAGACCAGTAAGGCCTCGTTACAAAGGAAGATCCCACATCCCAGAGCTGCTAAATCAACACCTGATTATTGAGTTCACAAAGAAAAACACTCCGCTCTCAACCAGCTGTTCACCAAATCACTGCCTCACGGTCTGACAGGGAGATGGTGCTGCGTTCAGGTGTAAGAGGAAATATGAGCATTCCTAACTTGTCACACCAGCTCTCGGGTCATGCTGCTTTTCAAATTTGGTTCCACTTCTAAATAATTAATTCGTTGTGGGCTGCCACTGTTTAATTTAAATGCTTCTTATATTGTAAAAAGGTTTAAACCTACATTTTGGTTCATGCTTATTTCTCATTGATGTAAACACAGCTTTAAAGTCAGATGGAAAAATAAATTGACAGGTTACTGTTGCAATTTTTATGAAGATACACTAACCAGAGAAGGCTTTTAAAAATATTCTTAATTAAAACATCCACATCAGAAAACCAGTGAAGATGCAGACATGCCTCGGGTTCTTCGTGGTTTATGATGTTTCTATTGGTCTGTTTTAAACCACCGTCCTACAGATGGACGCTGTAGCAGCTGTCAGATCTCTGTGGTCTTCACCAGCAGCGGTGTCACTTAGGAGGACAGGAGCACACATTTCATTATGTTCATCAGGGGTGAGACGGCGAGGCTTGGTTGGGTTTCTAATTACTGCGTTTAAACTCTAAAGAGGCCATTTGCACTCTGGTGCTTGAACTGGATCCTTCTCTGGGCTCGTCTGTCTGTTGCTCTTGGCTCTCAGGAACCTGTGAGTGTGTGTGTGTGTGTGTGTGTGTGTGTGTGTGTGTGTGTGTGTGTGGCAGCTGCTGGCCCCTGACAGTGTGTGGATTATGTGCAGTTGTGTGACAGCTGTCGGCGTGGGGATGTGAGCTGAACCCGAGAGCCTGATGAGGGGATGATTGACAGCTCAGATCCCAGAATAGATGAAGAATCTCTCTTTGATGAAGCCCTGAGATCAAAAGTGATCTCGTTTAGGAATCTCTGCATCGTTTTTATGATTGGTGGAGATAATATCTTAATTAGACAGATTACTTTGCCCAAAGTATCACTAAGTATTCCAACGCCTCATTTAAAGCCCGCTGGGCGCCTTGGTGGCTTTCAAAATGTGTTTTGTCTTCCAGCTGACTAGAGGGTGTTTCATTCAAGTGCTCAGACCAGAAGACTTCTGCTTTCTGACAGAATAAGTGTTCTGCAGGAAATCTTTTTAACTCCAAACTAAGAAAAAGCAAAGACACATTTTTGTTTTTGCAGTTTTTTTTTTAAAATAAAGCATCCATAAGGGTTTTATATATAAAGATGCTGTCATCATACTGAGACCCCTGCACTCTCTCAGGGCCTTGTGTTGTAAAACTAACTTTAATTTTGGCTAACCGATGCTTCTGCTGCATATATAATATTATTGTAATATTTGTTGATCTCATGCATGCAGGTACAGGTAGAGACCAAGAGAGGGCGCTGTAGGCTTCAACTCCTGACAGGATTGTTTTATCATCATAATCAGATTTAATATTTTCATTGTCAACTTAAAAAGGTAAAAATAACCTTAATAAGCCTTAAGTGTTTATGGTGCCAATATGCTCTCTAAGTGGTCATAATGTTAAATAAATAACAACATGTAGTCGTTTTAAACCAAAAAGCAGATGAAGCAACAATTATTAGTTCAGTGCATTAATAAAAATACAAACGCAGGCTTCTGTTGACCCAGTTCAATAACCAAACCTGCTTCATTTCTCTGTTAGAATCACAGTTTTCTATCTTGGCAAAATATTTTAGCTGCTTTGCCAAGAAAACGAAGAGCTAGTTGGAGATAGTTTCACTTCATAATTAAAAGAGAAAAAGATCAAAGTTTTTTTCCGAACCTTGATTTCTAGCTGACTTCAAACCTATTTCCTCCCAAACCTCATTACTGCAGCACCATTAACTTCATATAAATATTTCAGACACATGCCTGGTATCTGAAATGAGTTGACCACAAAGGACAAATTGAATTTTTAGCTGCAGCGATAAGCTGGAAGCATGAGAGTCAAAACATGATTGTTATTGGTTCAAAATGTCCAAAACCATTTTGTACTTTTTAGTCCACCTCCCTTCGGTGAAGACTGAACAGAGCCAAACAAGTTAATGAAGTTAAACAGGAGCGGTTTCTGTTTCCATCCTCATCCTCCACTTCAGATTTCACCGATTCAGAGGAAGCCTCCCTCCTGTGAGACGGTTTGTTTACTCAGACTTTAGCTGAGTGGAAAATCTCAAGTGCCTCTGTCATAATACCGCCGAGAAATCCACTCAAAGATGGAAAAGCTGTGGACTGTCAACACGTTGAGCTTTTGAAGACGTGTTTTATGTAGAAGAAGAGAAAACGTTAGACAAAGGCAGGATTAGGAGACCTTCTGTGATGGAGTGGATATTCACCGGTCAGTCCCAACAGGCCGTAGGTCTCAGCATCCATTCACATGGATGTTATGTTGTCATGCGTCATTTTTCTAAATAGTTTTACTGACCAGTCACATGGGAAACGCAGAAATGCTAGCACACGTCAGGGCCCACGTTCACAGATCCTAAATTAATTTCCTCCCTGGGATGGCCGCACCCAGCCTTAGGCCTTGTCTACACATAGCCGGGGTTTTTAAAAAAAACAAATATCCGCCCTCCCAAAAAACAGCGTCCACACCACCTCGTTTTTAGAAAAAACTCCATCCACGCGTAACCGCATAAGTGCATTGTTAAGCACATTCATTGGCATGCCAGACCTGTAGGTGGCAGTAGTTCCCCCGAATCCTATCCATTTTGTCTTCCTGCTCAACTTCAACAAAACATGGCGCCTAGCTCGCTTGTGTGGACCGATAAGGAGGTAGAATTGCTCTTAAATGGTCTGACCCAAAACCTGCATTGGTGTCTTTGCCAAAAAACCTTCCTTGGACGTGGAAAAGCACGGTGGCGGGAAATAACCGTCTGTAACCTCGTCCTTTGCATGTGACCATTGACAAGTAGCAGTAATTCTGCTTGTAAAAACAGAGACAAAAAGCGCTTGGATGATTGATAACGTGAGAACAGCTCTGAGGGCATCCATGTTGCAGCGTAAACACAGGTTGCACATGGGCCGTCTGCATTTTTGTCGCAGACGGTGACGTGAAACGTAAAACTCCGGTTATTTCTGTCCACACAGAAACACTTAAAACGGACAAAACGCAAATCTTTTTTTTAAAAGATTTGTTTTTGTTGCATAAATCTGCATTTTTGTGTGGATGACAGGCCGAATCTTTGAAAAATATCTTCGTTTTTGGAGATACCCGGCTACGTGTGGACAGGGACTTAGAGGTGGGGAGGAGAGCTCTGACGTCCAGGAGACTCAAAGTTGAGCCTCGGTCCCCGAGTTCACCCCAACTTTAAGCTTGCTTCCATATTCTCCTTTTCATTCAAAGTTCTTAAAAATGTTGTTTGTAACCAATTTTCACAACTTTAATTTTTTGTTGTTGTGATGTGAACATCATAGGTAAACAGACAAAATAACAATAAAGACTCCAGTGCAGTCCATTGATATGAATTTTAATAATAAATAAATAAATAAATTCACCTTGTAAGTTCCTAATTTCAGGTAATACTTAATTTAATTAGCTAAATAATGTTTTTTAATGACACCCATATTTAATAACTGGTTCAGAATCATAACGGCCCCCATGTTTATCAGTCTTTCTAACGCCATTTCTACGGACATATTTCTTTTTGTGCCATTTTCTCTCTTCCTTTATATTTTAGTTATAAAAAACAAAATTACGAGGAAGAGAAATGGCAAATGGCCTCTATTTGATATAGCACCTAGAACCCCCCCAAGGCACTTTACAATACATTCAGTCATTCACACACACAATCACACCCTGGTGGTGATGGGCTACATCGTAGCTCCAGCTGCCCTGGGGCACACTGACGGAGGCGAGGCTGCCGTACACTGGTGCCACCGGTCCCTCCGTCCACCACCAGCAGGCAATGTGGGTTAAGTGTCTTGCCCAAGGACACAGCGACAGACTGAGTGGAGCGCAAACCTGCGACCTTGCGGGGCGGGTACTTAACTCCTCTGCCACCATTGCCCTCAGAAACAATGATGAAATGCTGGGGATGCCCTTTGACTGTAAAATTGACCAGTCCTGGTGTGAGTTTTATCTTGCCCAGGGAAACCAGCGAGAAGTCAAAATGACTGCCTCGGACCAAACTAGGTAAAAATAATCAGATTTTGTCTAGCGGATGAAACTGATGATATAATCCCGTTAGATACAATGTTTTAATTCATCCTGTCCAAATCCTACTTTCACTCTTCACAACTTGAATTTAATGGACTTTCTGAGAAATTTCTGGTTTTACAGCTTGTCCCAACACAGAAGCAGCTCTTTTGAGATCTAAGGAAGATACCTGAGAGGAGGGAAGAGTGCTCCGTGATCGTGTTTGCATTCAAAACCTAGCTTGGTCTGTAGATTCGCTATAACAGCTTTAACTCATGCTTTAATCTAAACTTCCTAAATGGTTCCAGTCACACCAGACAAATGTCTTCAGCTCTTCCATTAGGCTCCTTTTCAGAAAACTACATCACTTTTCTCTGTTTTGTGTGTCTCTTCTAGTAAACTGTCCCTTGGTGTGAAACATAAAAACATAGATTAAAGTTTGAATATGGAACAATTTATTAAAAAGCTATTTTTTTAAATAATACCTCCACGGGGCGTTTAGAGGTGTGCAGAATGAAGGTAAAGTATTTCCTTAATTAAAAAATAATCAAATATTTATTTTGACGGACACGACACTGGGTTTATGTTTACATCTAACAGCCAGTAGAGGGCACCATTGCAGGTTGCCAAATACAGTAAACAGTCCTCTCGGCACAGCGAGGCTGGCACTGTGGAAAATGGCGGACTTGGCAAGTCAAGCTGCTGCTTCTGAGCCCAGAAGATGTCGTTATCCTTCTCAGAAGAGGAGCGACCATGAAAGATCTAAAACAGAGCGAGTTTAGGTCGTCACTGGACATGGTGCTGACTGCTCACTTCACGTATCGGCAGTGAACCTGGCATCCCGACAGCTAGAAACCTTGTTCTATTGTTGCAGCTACAACCTCCACACACTAGATGTCGCTTTGGTTTTTGTATTCCACCTTTAAGACAGACATCCTTAATTTGAACAAAAACAGAAAAGAACTGTTTTCAACAGTACTGTACAGCTATCATCCATCTGCATGGGTACTGATGCTATTTTTTACTCCACCTTTGAATGTGATAAAAAGTTCATGACCCCAAATTCCTAACTGAGGCAGTAATTCTGTCCATTACTGTAATTCATTATGCAGTGGACTCTATCACTCTTCCCATCCCTTAAACATCTGCAAGATCTTCTAATGCCTTCTGACAGGGGAGGAAAAGCGTGACCACCTGTACTTGCCTCCCTATCCTGATAATTATTTACTTAAAAATAATTTCAGTTTAGAGTCTGAAAGTTCAGCTTGGAGTCTCGGTCTGATTGGATCTGTTTACGGAACATTGTTTATGACCAACAGGATTCAGATTGTGACTCTCATCAGGTAAACCAAACAAGACCTTGACCAATGACATGGCAAGTTTTGGCTTCAGTTACTTATTCTTATGATTTTTTTTATTTTTGCAGATGCTTTTATCTAAAACAACCTACAGCTTTAACTTAACATGTATGTGTTTGGTCTATGGGAGGAAACCAGAGTGCCCAAAGAAAACCTGCATGCATGAGGAGAACATACTAACTCCACACAGAAAGGCTGCAGCCAGGATCTGCACTGCTCTTGTAAGGCAGCAATGCTATTTACTGCACCATCATGCTGCCCCATAATAAAAATCACATTCAAAGGAAACATTTTGACTTTTTTCTTAAGTTATAACATTTCGATGAACTGTCTATTATTTGTTCTTTTTAGTTTACTTAGTATAGTTTATTATTAACCCTGAGTACTTTGAAATATATTGCTGTACCATTTAGTGGGAAAACATTTTTGGAAAGACAAAACAATCCTTATCAGTGAATCTGGATTAACTAATGAGTTTATTTAACGGAAGTATTTTCATAATTATAAACATTAACTGGTCTACTGTGACTTGTGAATCACTGTTCCTATAATAGAGAAGCTCAATTAGCAATTTCCTCCAAACCTGTTCTTTAACTCATTTGTGAAGTCATGTGTGGAAATGTATAATAATAATAATACAAAATAAAATCCTTTACATGTAGATAACAACATAACCAGGGGCAGTTCTGGGGGTGGGGCGTCCAGGGTGTCACTGGCCCACGCCCCCAACAAGCTTTGACCCCCCTGTGTCCCCCCTTTTTGGCAAACGCTGTTATATTTTAAATATATTGAAGAGCTATTGTTTCCAAAGCAACCATGTCTGAATAATTATTACTATATCACTGTAAATTACTGACTAACATTTTAAATACTTACGGCAATGTTTATTGCAATATCGTTTATATGTTTATTGGATTATTACAGATTTGCCCATCCAACAGGGCAGACGCACCCAGACTGATCCCCCCCCCAGTTATAAAAACCCACCACTGAACTTAGCCCAGATTTGTAATTGTAATAGTCCCAGTTCTCCCAGCAGTCTCTCCCAGGCAGACATTCGTTCTCATGTCCTGTTTTTATGAGACGTTTCTCTGCTTCAGAGTGGAACAGACTGTAGCAGACTGTTATCTTCAGACTGACAAACCAACTGTGACCTTTTTCACGATGACAGCTGGTGAGAACCAAACATGGTCTCAGTGGTGACAAAGCAAAACACAAGAAGGCTAAGAAGGTTCCTAACACACACACACACACACACACACACACACACACACACACACACACACACACACACACACACACACACACACACACACACACACACCAAATGAAATGGGTTTAAAATCTGGAACGGGTGTTTCATGACGTCATGCGGCACTGACAGAATCCCAGCTTTATGTCTCTCCAATAGAACTAACAAGATTTGTCAGGCATGATTTTTTTATCCTAAGTTGTATTAGTGGCAATAAAATGCTGTTTAACACACAAAACCTGCATCTAAAGTAAAAACAAAACATTTCACAGGCTTTAATGTAGACATCTGTGGTTTGCCTGGCTGAGTAGGATAATATCTATGATGAAAAACCTCTATGAACATAGAAGGGTGTAAAACCCCATCTGTGGTACCCTCACCCCTGAATCAAATGAAAAAAGGATCTTAGGCTCCCACCAACAGAGGTCATCATTAGCCTGACAAGCCATCCTATATGTATAGTTTGGCCATGACCCATAGACAGAGCTCGGTCGTAGGGTGGAATCTACAGTTGTCTTTCTGCACACAACTGGACAGACCTAGGACCAATCAGAGCAACGAACAACGTGATGTACTCATCGCTACCGAAATCAGTCAACAGGGCAGTCTGCCATTCACCGTCAAAGAAGAGTAAGAATAAGCAAATACAACGCTAAGACCGCCCAAAGTCTCTCTACAAACATAGAGTGCTGTGATCGACTTGACCTAAAATTGTTCGGGCCAATGGTAGACCTGCTGAGGCTACAACGGAGCGTCGATAGTCCGACTTTCAGTGATAAATCTTTCAATGGGCAGTTCCCACCACCGCCATCTTGGCCGTGTCTCGTAACTCCCAGAAAATACATAAATGGAGCTGAGAGCGGGGCTGTGAGGGTGGAAGAAGATGATTGATACCCATCAAACTGAGTCGATGTAGCTACGAGCTAACTGAGCTAACTGAAGGTAATGGAGGTTGGCGGGCGCTTTTAGCCAGAAAACCGTGGTTGAGCGTCTCTGCCTCCTAGGCTGTAACACGTTTAACGTGAGGTGAAGGCCGAGGCCTTGCCTGGAGCAAGCAGGGGGACAAGCTCATCTGTTACCTGTCAATCGAATGGACACGTCCCTGATTATTTATAATTTTAATTTAATTACATTTAAACAGATGAGTTACAAAAACTCACCCCATTCAGAGTTGTCGTAATCTAGACCTATTAAACCTTTTTCTGCTGTGAAATTGGCATTTTTAACATGGGGGTCAATGGGAACTCGCTCCTTTCTGGAGCCAGCCCCTCGTGGATGAGGGGAGAACTGCAATTTTTGTCACTTCCACATTGGCTTCACCTTTGGGGTGTGGAGTTTGCCCCTTGTCAGGGTCTCTGGTCTGTTATTTGAGTTGTGGAACTTCTGCACCATGTCAGACCTGATTAGCCTATCAGCAGCTGTTTCATTGTGACAGGGGTTCCCAAAATGTTTTCTTTGAGGACCCCCTTGCCCTTGTCTAAGACCAGCCAGGACCCCCAACCCCAACTCCTACACGCATAAACACATTAAATGTGATCATTTACAAACTTTATACAGACAGAGTTATAACTTTTATATGGGGGTCTGGGTGTGTTATTGGGATTTTATAAATGTAATTTTTTTTACAAATAAAGTCTTGCTAACCTCACAACCTCAGCAAAGACAAAATTATGGGGACCCCCTGCAATCTTGTGGCCCCCGACCCCCAATATGGGAACCCCTGCCTCATGAGATAATTTTTAATAAAACACACATTAAAATGGACAATTCCGAGACTTTAAATGTGTTTCATAAATAATTCTATCATTTAAACAGACAATATAAAACTTATTACAGCTGTTTCCTGTGTGTTGGACGTCTTCCTATCAGATAAGGCCGTCCTGCTGCAGCTCAGACTGAACCAACGCGGCAGGCCTGCGCTCATCCCAATCTCTGCAGTCTGAATCGGTCTCTTTTCCCGGAACAACGCCGATGGCAGACTTCACATCTTGCACTCAAGAACACCGTGTTTCTGTGCTCCGTGCACTCGCAGGGGTGTGCTGGTGAACTTCCTCGTCCTGCAGGAGGAGGATGGAGGAGGCGTGACGTCGCCCTCCGCAGACAGGCCGAGTGGACGGACGCTGCATGCTGCCGCAGAGCGCACGGAGGAAGAAGCAGCCGAGGTTTACAACAACCACGGCAGCTTCACGGAGCCAACACGCGGCCACAGTAATGCGGCACCGCCCGCTGAGCCCGGAGCTGATGTGACGGAGCACCAGCAGCAGGGAGGAAGCGGCGGACGCCTCCATCTCTACCCAGCCGGTGAGCGCGGCGGCTCGGCCGCTTTGTCTGCGTGGGGGACATGTCCTCGCTAACCGTGGAGGAGGACCAGAGGTGGGTACCGACACACGTCCAGGTGACGGTGCAGAGAGGCAGGAGTTTACGGGGCAAGGGCAAGCACGGCACCAGCGATGTGTACACCATCATCCAGCTGGGGAAGGAGAAGTACTCCACCGGGGTGGCGGAGAAGACCACCGAGCCGGAGTGGCACGAAGAGTGCTCGTTCGAGCTGCAGCCCGGTGTGCTGGAGAGCAGCGAGCGGAGCGGGTACCCGGCCGGGAGCAGCGAGCTAGTCCTGACCGTGATGCACCGGGCTCTGATGGGGCTGGACGTGTTTCTGGGACAGGCTGTGATCCAGCTGGATAAAATGTTTCATGAGACCAGATGCCTAAAAAACCAGTAAGTTACACACACACACACACACACACACACACACACACACACACACACACACACACACACACACACACACACACACACACACACACACACCTGATCCTTATCTGGGGTCTGCTCATGGAGCCCATCAGGGCTCCTCTCCATCAGTCTGCTGCTGCTTCAGAGTTTTCTGTGGGACATAAACAGAGCCGTGGTGCTGCATCAGGGCCTGCAGACACACCCTCTCTCTACATACACACAACACACACACACTCACACTCTACCCTACAACCTACAACTTGTTGTCTCCCAGTAGCTGATCCATGTGGAGTGCAGGGAGGAGGCGGATTAGGGCTTGTCCCAAATCCAAGGATTAACCAGCAGTTCCATGATCCCATAGCTACAAGGTTATTGTAACATGTTATTTTACAAAAGCCCACCCTCTAAAGGAGGGGGGCGTCTGAAGACAGGCTCTACTGATTGTTTGTGGGCTGGTTAGCTTGACACATGCAGGTCTTACCCAAAATCAACCAAGTTTCCCTTTGAGTGTTTCAGATTAAGAACATCCCCAAATTTGTTGGATTAAAAACTCAGTCTGAGTTTTCTAACGAGAGAAACATTAAATAGCAGCTATGGATTTGAGTTAAACCTGAGGTTAGCGTTTATAGTCAAACTGGACTTAATTAAGACCACTTTGATGATTGATCCTTTTACAGTTTAGAGACTAAGACCTCTTACAGGAAACCGAGACTGTAGTGTTATAATGAAATTGGTAGATCTCAGAGGGATTATTTAGTTGTGATAAGCCCCTGTCCTCTTTAGTTGTGTAAAGCTGTTTGATGGAGTCTAGAACTTGACCTGTGAATTTGAGATGACAGAGAGGTGTCGTCCCGTCGGTCCTGATGGAGCTGCTTGGTCACTTGAAGGTTAGAGCATGATGATGTCAGCGGTTCAGTGAGTTACATTCAGTGTTTTTCTTGTGAGTTTAGGGGATGAGTTCCAGATCAGCACACTATTAGTGAAACAACCATATGCAATATTTTTGGAAATTTGTGATAGAGCCACACAATACACTCTTTAGCATCTCAACTATCATAAATGAGTGAGCAGGTAGGCTGATAGAGAGTCCATCAGATTGTCTTTAAAAGTCTTTTAGGGGAAGCACAAAACCTGAAATATCCTATCCTGTTGTGAACTATTACCACCCTATTAGTTCTTTGCAATATTGAAATTGTGCACAGTGAATAAATTAGTGATAAACTGAGCAGCCCTGATGAGTTTGTGTCAGCCTTTATAAACAAATGGTCTTTGATTATGGTGCATCAAGCAGAAAATGACCTAATAAATAGGTCTGATCATTATAAACAGCCCCAGCTGTGTATTTATCATGCATTTGTACTCTTATTTGAACATTATGCTTAAAATCCACTAATTTATCTTAAAAGGTCACCTTCACTGAAAAAAAAAATTTTTTTTAACTTATTTTTGAAAACGAACAGTCCCTCTGAGTTTAACATGCAGGCTGAAAATGAAAATAGTCTTCTACACCTATCAGCTGCATTAGCTTCTGATAGAAAACAAACGGTGAAACTCTAGGATTAGAAAATCCTGACAGATCGACATCACACTGTCACTTAACATTCATGGACTCACCCATCTTGACGGGGAAGGTTAGCGTCCAGGAAAGAGCAGAGAACATCTTGGCTAGTAGAAGCTAACCGTTAGCATTAGCAACTCCACCACACAGCAGAACTCCTCCAGGCTTGTGTTATTTGTGGAGATAAAACATCAACGTTGCAGAGCAAACAGAGTCAGTTGTAGTCGTTTTGCTGTTAGCCAATCAGAGGCGAGATGTCCACATATCAGGAAATAAGACTTCAAATCCTGCCGTCTGAAGCTACTTTCTTCTCCAGCTGACTTTCTCAAACAGGCGCACCCGAGCTTTTTTCCCCCAGAGAACAACTTGCATGGCATTCATTCCTACTAGAGACCACTGCAGATGTATTAAAATATGAGTAAAGTTGACCTTGAAGAACCTTTATTAACATATTAAAATATTTGTTTCTTGATTAAATTGAAAATCTTGTTTCTGGACGTAAAGATGTTCTAATGACTGATCTGTTATTGCTAATGTCAACTAATGCGATGGTGCGTTCAGAGACAAACAAACTTTTGAGTTTCAGACTATTAGGCAATGTTTGCTGTAGGATCTTTTGTGTTTTAGGAATACTTGAGATGAAGTCCTAAATTTATAATATTCTGACAGAAAAAGTCTGAAATTTTCTGAAAAGCAGAGTTGTGTTTAATTTAGAGTTTAACAACCAGTTTACGAGGATTTATTTGTGCTTATTTAAAAAAAACCTACCTATCTTAGTGATGGATTCATAAAAAAGAGTAAAAACGAGAACTCCCATCTTAAAATAAAACAGCACATAGCTACTGATGGGGGTGATACAGAACAATAACGTCTTTAAACTACTACTCAGATCTGAGCGTTAAAGATGCACTTCCTGTTTAATCTGTAGTCCTGTCATCTGTTTCTTAAGTCACTTTGTTCTGTGATCAGACACAGATGAAAAAACATTTCCCTTTAAGACAGTAAAATGATCAGAAAGCTTTAAAAGCAATAATCAGAAACCTTTTTCTCAGACTAGAGCTGCACCATACTAGATTAAACATGAGATTGGGATTATTCTTGAATATTGATATCTTCGTCTTTGAATTTTTGTTTCTAAAAGTCGACTGAAGTTAACATATTCACTCCGAGTCGTTTTCCACACAGAGATGATCACCTCCCTAATGAGCAGAATTAAAAACCTGTCCCACTCTAAGGGCTGATTGGATTACTCGTTTAAGCTAATGAAATTATGCTTGTTGGTTTCTAAAACAAATATAATTCTAGTTATTTTAAATATTTAGTTTTTTAAACTAAAAAAGAGGGACTAATGAAAGAAATGTAGGAGCTCACATTCTGAAAAAACATTTGTTCTAGTCAGACTTTTATTTTGAAAGGAAATAGGGTTCCCCTCAGACCATGCTCCACTGCTCTGTTCCATAACGTGTTAGTTTTTACTGACGGACTTTTTCTGGTGGTCCTGCAAACACACTAGAACCTCCAGAAGCTTCCATGTGGTGCTGCCCACTGTCTCACCAGAGTTAGAGCCGCAGCTGCCCTCAGATGGGTGATGGTAACAAGCAGCATCTTTACACCGAGTTACTGGAAAGGTGGGCGTCAAGTGAATTCCCCTGCAGGGTTCTAGTCTCGCTTGAGGAAATTACAAAATCATGACCAGATCAGCAGGGAGCTAGCCATGTTGCTAACGCCGAATTATTTCTGCTGTGCTTTTTGCTGAATATCACGTGTTTTATAGAGTTTTCCTTCATAATCAAGTTTCTTTTTAGCTGTTTGATTTGTACTTTTTTGTGCTTGTGCTGCAGGTCGGGGTAGTGTTGGGGTTGTTATTATTTATTATGTCAGCTTCTCCCTCAGTCACACCTCCTGTTAAATAAAGCAGCAAAAGAAAAGACCTGATGAGTGAATTTTTATTTATCTGCTGATATTGATTGTGCAGCCTGGACAACATCACAGGTTTTATAACAGAGTCACCTGAACAGCTGGCCGGGTATAAAAGTTTGTCCAAACATTTTTGTTGGAAATTTACCAAATTAACAGAAATTTGATGGAAATCATCGGGAGAACATTTCCTTCTTTCTTACAAGCTCTTATTTCTGATCCATAAAGCATTTTCATTTTTGTAAAGCGATTTCAGCAGTTTTATTCTCGACAGTTTCAGGACCTTCCAGAATGAGCTGTTTCAGAAAACAAGCTGGAACTGGCCACGCCCACCCATCCCCTGATTGGCTGCTATAAGCTGAGAAGCTCCAATATCTTGGAGGGGCTTGGAGTAGAGCTGTTGCTCCTCCAGCAGCTGCTCTCTCTAGCATGTGAGAGGTGGTTCTATTCAAATTTCCCCATTTGTGACGTCACAAACGAGGACTTCTTGAAATGGCCTGTTTTGGGCACATAATCCCTGAAACCAAACACAGTTTTTTCACATTTGGAGTGTTTATAGAGGCAGTAGAGACCCACATGGAAGCACAAAAATGGTGCAAAAGGTGAGTTTTGTATAATATGTCCCCTTTAAAGAGCCAACTTTCCTTAAAAACATGTATTTATGAGTAAAAATGAACAAGTGGGCGTGTGTCTGCGTAATGCTGTTTTCAAACCTCATCGTTGGTATTTTTAAGTGTATAAATGATTGTTTGACTTGGTTTCTATAGACATCAGTAGTATGACTATAACCAGGCAGGGTTAGATTGTGTGTTTTTAAGCACAGTGCTCGGTTGTGCGAGAGCATTAGGGGGATGTTAGTGGTGAAGTTGAAGCTCATGGCATCCAGATGTGGAATGTGCTCTGGATCCAGTGGTCAGTCTACTGTTCCTGCTGCCGACACAGGAATCCGGGCTGCTAGCAGGAACCACAGTTCTCCTCCAGGGGTTTGAGCGTCAATAACCAGCTACTGTATTTTGGCTCTAAACAAGAACAACAAGCTCCTCACTTATAAACATAAACACTGGATTAGAGCAGGTGTGAAAGGAACGGCACTTGTTTGAAACGGCTTTAGCATCAACATTGGATGATTTACACTTGGGCTTTTCTTTGAGACATGAGCAGATAGAAGTACTTTAGTCCTTTTTTGAAAAAAATATGTATTTGCGTCTTCTTTGACGGTGTATGTTTGTTGTCCATTAGCGTGCGGAGACAGTGTGAAAGACAATCGTAGATTCCGTCCCATGACAGAGCTCTGGTTATGGGTCGTGTCCAGACTGAATATTTATATAGGCTAGCACAATGATGCAGGTTAGTCAGAGAACATCTGACCTGTTTCTATTTTCCATTGAATCATTTAAATCCCAGTCTGTTCTACTTTGATCAAATTGACACAAATTATTACTTTAAAGGTCAACTTCACTAAAAAACATTTTTTAATTATTATTTCTGATCATAATCAGTCGCTCTGAGTTTAACATGCAGGCTGAACATGCCAGCAGTGTGCAGGTAATTATAACCCTTTTATGTTAACTCTTCTTCTGCTGCCATTCCTGCTTTGCAGTCATATCAGTTGCTCCATAGCAACACCTGCTGTTAACAATAGGCACTGCTGCTTGTGCATCACCAGTGCTCCTCCTGACATCATCCAGTTACTTTTCTAGTCTTTTATACATCTGCTGCAGTGGAAGCAGCAGGACAGGCGGTGGGAGGATGAGCAGAAGCAGACCTCTAGGATTCACAAAGATGGCAGAAATATAACATCTGCTGTCTGTACTATGAGGACACCTTTGAGTCGCTGTGATGTCACCCTCTTGGACTTGATGAGGCCTACATGCTGGTGGAATGATTTCTAACACTTAAATTCTCCACAAGACATCAGAGTCTCTAATGAAGAAGTGTCCTCCTGACCAGGACAACATCTTTCTTATCCCTGACACCTTGAGTAAACTAAACCTCTTGAATATAATTTCTCCTGCCTTGCATAGGAAGTGTGAAAAGTAACATGGTGGTCTGGCTCAACACATACCATAAGACAGATAGATCACACGTGGGTTATTTCTGCCCTGATTTGTCATTATTAGAGAAATAATCGGCAGTATGTGATGGATGCCAGGTAGAGTGTTTAGTTCTGGTGTGCCGTGGCCCAGGGATGGGCTGGAATGATGAAGTGGTGTCATGCTGGGTTGGGTGGAGAATTGTGATTTCCTGTGTTTTTTCGATGGAACAACAGATATGCAGCCATGGGCGTGCAGCTCTGAGGAATGTTTCTGATGTGAGGAATGTGTGCAGATGGACTCCCACAAATTCACTAAAGTACGGCAGACTGTTGACTCACAGTTTTAGTTTAACTGCTTTGTCCTGATTGGTCCACGGTTTGTATGCGAGATGCTGCGTTTAAGGAAGTGGGTTTTTCTAGGTGTGTGAGAGCTTCTACATGTGTTCTGGGTTTTTAAGCCCTTATGTCTGCTAGCCTGTGTTCATATTTATTATTATCATGTTTATTAACTTGTCACATGACCCACTTTTCACTCCTGACAGTCATCTGAAGAACAGCAGGAGGGTTAGTTTTAAAAAATACAGTTTAGTTTGATTCAAAAGAAGCTTTTTCTCATGATTTTATTTGATGTTATTCATGATGATTTTTTTATAGAATCAGACAAATATTCATGAAAACTCAATACTTCATAATTTATTGTGTATTTAACTTTTTTGGATGATCTAAACACAAAGGTGCTAAACTAGAGCCAGGTCTAAACCAGGACCAGGTGTAAACTAGAACTGGGTCTAAACCAGGACCAGGTGTAAACTAGAACTGGGTCTAAACCAGGACCCGGTGTAAACTAGAACCGGGTCTAAACCAGGACCGGGTCTAAACTAGAACCGGGTCTAAACCAGAGCCAGGTGTAAACTAGAACTGGGTCTAAACCAGGACCCGGTGTAAACTAGAACAGGGTCTAAACCAGGACCAGGTGTAAACTAGAACTGGGTCTAAACCAGGACCCGGTGTAAACTAGAACCGGGTCTAAACCAGGACTGGGTCTAAACTAGAACCGGGTCTAAACCAGAGCCAGGTGTAAACTAGAACTGGGTCTAAACCAGGACCCGGTGTAAACTAGAACCGGGTCTAAACCAGGACCAGGTGTAAACTAGAACTGGGTCTAAACCAGGACCCGGTGTAAACTAGAACCGGGTCTAAACCAGGACTGGGTCTAAACTAGGCCCAGATCTAAACCAGAGCCAGGTCTAAACTAGAACTTGGTCTGAACCAGGACCGGGTCTAAACTATAGCCAGACCTTAACCAGAGCCAGCTCTAAACCAGAATCAGGTCTAAATTAGAGCCAGGTCTAAACTAGAACCAGGTCTAAACCAGGACCATGTCTAAACTAGAGCCAGGTCTAAACTTGAGCCAGGTCTAAACCAGGACCATGTCTAAACTAGAGCCAGGTCTAAACTAGAAACAAGTCTAAACCAGGACCGGGTCTAAACTAGAGCCAGGTCTAAACCAGAGCCAGGTTAGACCAGAGCCATGTCTAAATCAGGACCAGGTCTAAACCAGGACCTGGTCTAAACTAGAGCCAGGTCTAAACTAGAGCCAGGTCTAAAACAGAGCCAGGTCTAAACCAGGACCAGGTCTAAACTAGAGCCAGGTCTAAACCAGGACCAGGTCTAAACTAGAACCAGGTCTAAACCAGGACCAGGTCTAAACTAGAGCCAGGTCTAAACCAGGACCAGGTCAAATGTAGAGCCAGGTCTAAACCAGGACCAGGTCTAAACCAGGACCAGGTCTAAACCCGGACCAGGTCTAAACTAGAACCAGGTCTAAACCAGGACCAGGTCTAAACTAGAGCCAGGTCTAAATCAGTACCAGATCTGGTCTGACACCAGTCCTCTCTGTCTTGACAAACAGAGGCACTGACTCTAGTACAGGGAGTTCTGTCAGAACAGAACCAACATGTTACTGGTCCAGAACCAAGAACCACTCTTTTTAACATCTGGAGACAGGTTTATAGAAACTTTCAACCGATAAAAATGTTTTTGTTTAAAGTAACTGAGTTAGTTTTGCTTTGATTCTAAACCATCAGCATCAATAAGAAGTGAAATCAGCCGTGACTTCATCTTCTCTCCTCTTCATGCTGTTTTTATTCTTTTTATTTCAACTCTGACTGATAAACACCAAGCAGAGTTGTATTCAGTGATGCTGTTTTCAGATTCATATTATTCAATGAGATTCTAAATAAACATGACCTGTTTGTTGCTCTGCTGGTGTTTATACATCCTGCTGGAAACTGTGTAATTCCCATTAGCAGCATTAATAAAGTTAGATCCAAAGATCAGAAGTACCTTTAATCCTTGTGAAGAGCAAACACCGACTGTTCTTTATAAACCAGACATGAGTGACTGTCTCTCTACACCGTGATCCTCTACAGGACTGTAGATCCCACCAGAAGGAGGATCAAACTGGTCCTGGAGGAGGTGTCTCCTGTGATGTCATGTGGGAAAATAAACTGGTTCTTCTGAGTATTTTTATAGAACCAGTTGAGACCAGCACCAGTCCTGTTCTGGTACCTCAACCTGATAGAAACACCTTGTATGTTTTCATGACACAGTCACTGCTTGACCAGTGACTCTGGTGGAGGTGGGGTGTTTTTGCTCGTATTTTGGGGGAAATCCCTGACATAGCTCCCTGGTTCTGTATCTGGAATGTGAACCTCGCCTTAGCTGCAGGGAGCTGGCTGATGTGTCAGGAGAAGGAGGACTGATACTGTTGTTGGCTCATCGATGTGAAACTCGAGTCCACCAGCAGCCCTTTGAGGCAGCGTGAGCTCCTCAAAAATCTGCCCCGGATGCCTGCAGATGTTAGGAAAAGGCATTCCTAAGGTAGTATTATGTAGCTTTATCATCCACTAACAGGGCTTAATTCAATCAAATGCTACTCAGTAAATACGCTGTGTGTGGATTAGAGGCATTCAGCCTAAGTCCTGGTGATTTAGGACTGTGTGTACTTGCTTTGTGGGAGTGTCGCTCATTCCTATGTTGTTTTCATTCGTCTAAAAGGATATCTGGATGAGTTAAAGGTATAGGACGCTCGCTTAATCAATACATTTGCAGTGGTCTCTAGCAGAATTGAATGCCTTGTAAGTCGTACTCTCAGGGTAAAAAAGCTCTGGTGCACCAGTTTCAGGAAGTAGAAGTGAGCCAGATCAGAGCAGAGCTTCAGATGGCAGGATTTGGAGTCTTATTTCCTGATATTTGGACATCTCTCCTCTGATTGGCTAACAGCAACACGACTCTACCACTGACTCTGTTTGCTCTGCAACGTTGATGTTTTATCTCCACAAATAACACAAGCCTGGAGGAGTTCTGCTGTGTGGTGGAGTTGCTAATGCTAACAGTTAGCTTCTACTAGCTGAGACATTCTCTGCTGTTTCCTGGACGCTAAACCAACAACAGACTTCCCCGTCGTGAGTCAAGATGGGTGAGTCCATGAATGTTAAATGACAGTGTGACGTAGATCTGTCAGGATTTTCTAATCCTAGCGTTTCGCCGTCTATTTTCTATCAGAAGCTAACGCAGGAGATAGGTGTAGGAGACTATTTTCATGTTCAGCCTGCATGAAAAACTCAAAGTGACTGATTATAATCAGAAATAATCATTAGCAATATTTTTTCTGTGCTCCACACCTTTAAAGACAACAGGCTCATTTGCGGTTCAGTAGCATTCCTCTCCTCTGCACGCTCGGCTCCACCTGCTCGGTACATTGTAATTCTCAGCTGGATTGCAGAGAGATTGTTTTCACTGACGTTCTTCATGGGTGTTGCCGTCTCTTCTTGGCCGAACTTGAGGTCAGCAGCAGAATGATGATAATTGCATAACAGGCTGCGTAGTGAAGTATACGACCTTCTCTGCAGCCTACAATTACCTCAGTGTGTTTACTGTTGCAGGGAGCTCTCCGGTCTCGCTTCCTCTGTAATCAAATTAGACCAGAACAGACCTGCAGATAAGCTGACCTGGATCAGAGGTCGTCAAAATTTGCTTAAGTGCCAAAATTTTTTCTAAGGAGTCACAGCACGACCCTGCCTTTCATCAGACTCTGATAGTAAATGGTATTTCCCACATGCTTATTTTTTTCAGTTGTGTTTAATGCTTGCACAAATTATAATGAGGAGAAAAATTCATTCTGAAAGCAATCATGTTGTAGCTCACTGCCTCTGTGGATCCAACTGTTCCTTGGATGATTGGAACCAAACTTTTGGATCTTTAAAGTTTTTGTGTTATTCTGAAGCAGCTGCATAAACATAAGGAGAGCCCTTGTGTGCCCGATCTAATTTAAAATCAGATTAGTTTGAAACAAATAATCTGATTTTATAGAGGAAAACCGTACAGATGTGATCTTGCAGAGAAATCAGTGGGTGGGTGTTGGTGTCAGTTTTCTTTCATGTTTGGGGATTTTCTGTTTTTTCTCTGATCTTTAAACATCTTTTTCCTTCAGCTTTGGTGTTTTTTTGGGTCACTAATATTTAGCTTTCTTGTTGAGTCAGCAGAACAGAGAAAATGTTAAATTTGTTGTAATAATATATTTTTTTGTGGAAACCCTAAAAGGCCTGACTGAATCGTGAGTTTAAGCTCTTGTGGGTTATAAAACTGGGACCCAGATCTCGTATCAGACTCAGATAGACTCATGCATGTGGCCCAGTAGCACAGGAAGTCAAACATCCAAAGACAAATTTCAGTTTCATGCTTACTTTTCTTCCTTCCTGCTGCAGAAACGCACTCTAGCTGGGGACGTTCGAGTCTCACCACTCTCTCTTTTTATTTGAATTTGAACCGATCTGAACAGAGGAGACCTTCCTGTGAGTCACACTATGGTGAACTTGTTGGCACCGCTCCACCCACTGGAGCACAGCATTTCTAAGAACAGCGTCACTTCAGAACAGAACGGGGAAATTCAGCGTCGGCCAGACTTGTTTTCTGTCACACTTATGTAGGACGATTAAATCAGAAGCAAGCTTTGTTTCTCTTCATTGTTCTGGCTCACAGGAACATAAAAGAAGAAGGCCTCACCAAGGGGTTGAGGGATGTCTGGCCACACAAAGCCATGTGACCCTGTGTGACCTTATGATTACAACCATGGTCTCTGTCAGAATTAAACCTCATTATGATGCAATTTATCTCAAAATGGGATGTTCTAGTGAAAAATGTAAAGAAACCCAGCCATCACACATAGGTGGGCCCCATATGGGATCTATATGGGCAAGCCATATGGGTCCCAACAGGGTTTGTCTGCGATTTCCACAGTGACCCCATTTGGGTTTGCCCAGAAAGATTTTTGCCCACGTACATTTTAACAGGCCCTACATGGGTTTTCAGAGGGTTTGACTCAAACACCGGCAAACCCCTGTGGGGCCACCATGGAAACCGCGGACAAACCCTGTTGGGACCCAAGTTTTTTAAAATTCTGATGACTTCCACTGTGTTGAAGTACAACAGGACTCTCGATGATGATGATGTAACAAACCTGTTGGTTTATGGGCAGGACTGGTGCCCAACCTTTTTTTTTGTTTTGGTGCAGGACAGCTTTGAAGTGGGTGGGGCTAATCACATGCTATAGCGTGCATAGAATCACCCTTTACCTGCATGTTTCTGTTTTGAGGGTGGAAACCAGAGAAAACCCTCACGTGCACGGAGAGAATAAGCCAACTCTCCACAGAAAAACCTTGGCAATGTTAAATGATGTTTCTGGTATTTTCAATAAAAGAACAAATTTGGATAATAAAACAAACATTTCAGGATGTTTTTTGTGAGACCTGCATGGTCCCAAACGACCAGACGGGTTCTGATGCATGGATCAATGACTAGAGACGCCAAGAGCAGATGGCTTTAATCATAGAGGATGATGGATCTTCAGTTACACAAAGTTACACAAACAGAATAAAAACATGCAGGAGTTTAGAGAACATCATCTCAGGTCTGCAGGATTATTAAACAGGTAAATAAACCAGGAGGATTAAAGGCTTCTGTAGGTTCAAACAAGAACAGAATGAATCAGCAGTAAGGCTTTTATCCACAGCATCTACATAAATTATAATATTGTGTGATTTTAAAAAGGAAGATGTAACATTTCCTAGTGTGCACAATAATTTAGCGTGTTTTATGAGGCGATTCATTCTGTTATCCTGCTAAAAACGTCAGAAAATAAAGATAGAAAATACTGCTACATGCAAGCTGCAGCCACAAGTAAAATATTATTTTCTTGTACATTTTTCTGATAAATGTTGCAGTTTTCCTTTAGTGATGGCCAGCCCTGGCTCACAGATAGGCATCACAGTGCTGTTGCACCATGTGTCAATGAGACAGCTTTATTTGTGATGGGTGAACCTTTAGTTGCACAACACCAGTAGATGTCAAAGCAGGTGGTCTGGAGTGAATGCTGAGTGTTAAAGGAACAACCAGAATGGTTCCTTTTGTTTGCATCAAGTATTTTTTTATCATCAGCATTTTGCTGGATGTTTTGTGTTCCCATCATAAAAGCAGATAAAAGTGCAGAGTCAGGTGCAGAGGGTTATTTCTGTGAGTTAGCAATTAAACTGCTGTTCTGCTTTGTATTTATTTATTTGCTCTCTCGTGCGCCTGAGCAGAACCACCACAGATGTTTTTGTTCAGATTCTGAGCTCTGCTAGATCAATAAGAATGAATGATCAAACATTTTCTCATTTCTCAGAATAATCCCCGTGTGTCTCTCATCTCTGCTGCAGGTGGTACAGGCTGAACTCTAAGACGGGGAAAAAGGAGAAGGAGCGGGGAGACATCCAGGTGACCATCCAGTTCACCAGGAACAACCTGACAGCCAGCATGTACGACCTCGTCATGAAGGACAAGGGAGCCTCCACCTTTAGCAAGCTAAAGGAGCGCATGAAGGGCAAGAGGAGAGCCAGCGACGAGGACTCCTCTTCGGCCGTCCTCCCAGGTGGATACGGGTCTCTGTACCGGATGCGCCAAAGACTGCCAAGTGACGGAGGAGGGGAGGAGGATTATGAGGACGATGAGGGGGGCGAGGTCCGGCGGAGCAAGATGAGGACCTTCTTTTTAAGGGGAAAGTTGCGTAAATCATCAGACACTCGCTCCAGCACTTCTCTGGGCTCAGAGAGCAGCGAGTCCTCGTCCCGGGGCGGGAGCCTCAGTCCCACGGCCGGTATCAGCGTGGTGGTGTCAGACCTGTCCAACTCCCCCAGCAACAGTAGCAACTTCACAGCGGACAACAGTCCAGGTGAGACAGCTGGAAGAGCGGGGCTCGCTCTCAGCTTTTGGGTCCCCTAAAGCCACAGTGTGTGTTGAGTCAAGGGAGAATTTATTTTTTAAAAAAAATGCAAAGTCTGAATAGAAAACCTTAAAATCATTTAGTCCTTGTCTGGAATCTCTCTTCATTCTCGTTTTCCTCTGCAGAGCACACGACCAACACGTCGCCCAAGTCGTCCTCTCTGAAGTGTGAGTTTGGCGAGGTCACCATCTCAGTGCCTCAGCCCGTTGCATGCGTGAATGGAAGCCATGTGTACAGCGTCCAGCCCCCGGACCAAGGCTCAGGAAAACCTACAGATTCTTTAGGCCTGGGACTGCTGCAGAAGTCGCTGCCTCTGTCTGTTTCTCTGCAGAACCTCAGCACTCGGGCCTGTACAGACCTCCCCGTGGGCCTAGTGGGAGACGGCCGACGCTGGTCGTATGACAGGGCTGGTGAGGAGGAGAAAGCTGCCATAGCAGCAGCACTGGAGAAAAGTGGTCCCATGCTGGGTGACGAGGACCGGGCTGTTTTACCTAAGGCCGCCTCGTCGTCTTCCTCCTCCAAGGCGGAGTCAGATAGCCAGGGGAAAAAGCAAAAGAAGAACTTGTTCTCACATGGGCGGAGTGAGCCCAAGGACGAGTCTGAACAGGCCTCTGCTGCCACTGAGGAGAGACACAAGGGTTGGTTTGGATCCAAAGACCCACACAGCAAACCCAGGTGAGATCTCTGTCGTCACCTTTGATTTTATCAGAGTCTGAATGCACACCAGCAGCTCGCTGCCACCTTAAACTGACCAGGAGCTTTAGAACAGGGTGAATCTAGGTCACGAGCTGCCAAATGATCAGAAAACCTGTTGCACTA
The DNA here is from genome assembly GCA_006937985.1 of Aphyosemion australe. NCBI lineage: Eukaryota > Metazoa > Chordata > Actinopteri > Cyprinodontiformes > Nothobranchiidae > Aphyosemion > Aphyosemion australe. The sequence goes on along the minus strand of SSNS01000153.1, from coordinate 173,257 downwards.
GTGAGATCATGTCCTCTGTCTGAGGTTTCAGGTTTAATCTGAGGTTCATTCTTCACATTTATCTAGTAAAAATAAACCATGACGGCGTCAGAGTGGAAATTCCAGGCAGAACACGAACATACCTCAAAGTAGTTTGATGTAAAGAGTAATATAGATGAGTTAAAGTGTGTGTGTGTGTGTGTGACGGGGGTGTCACTTTATGGTAAAATCCATTTTAATATGTTTAGTTTTGAAAGCCTTATCTTTTCTCTAGGATTTGAACTGGTTGATCATAATTAGCTTACCTTTAGGCGACCAACATTAGCCTCGCTATGACATAACAAGACCCACATGTACCTTCAGGGTCTGTTTGTGTCCACATTAAACAGGCTGATTGGTTATTTGACCTTTAGACAGAACACCAGTATTTACATCTACTCAAAGACGTTAAAGTGTTACTGACTGTCTCAGTTCCCACAATGCATGAATACATTATTTTACATATGTTTGTTTATGAAGAATGTGCTTCCTGTTGACTCTTCTTCTACTTCTCCTCCTGCTGCTGTGTGACACCTACTGGTTAGGAAAGGTCCTGCAGGGAATGAAGTTCAGTTCAAACTAAAAAACCCTGTGATGTTGACTCTGCAGCTTTTTGTCTATTTAAATATCATAATAGGATACCTAATAGTTTAATGGTAAATAGTCTGCACTTGTATAGCACTTTGGAGTCCCTGGACTTGCACCACTGGTTCCTCTGGCTACCACCAGAAGGCAAGTAAGGGTGAGGTGTCTTGCCCAAGGGCACAATGACTGACATAGACAGAGCCTGGGTACGGACCTGCAACCAGTTATTAGCCTGGGAGATCTAGACAGACCGTAGCAGCAGCAAAGAAGTTTGATTTGCAGGTTGGTCTAGCCACGCTCCATTGTAGCCTCAGCAGGTCTACCATTGGTCCGAACAGTATTAGGTCTGGCCAATCACAGGGCTCTATGTTTGTAGAGAGAGGCGGGTTAAGCACCAGAGCTGTGACAGAGAAAAACCACAAAGTTGGCATCAGCTCAGGAATGGCACTGGTTTGACACAGCTTTGGCATCAACTTTGGACCCCCTCCCACACACACACATGCGCGCACACACATTCTCTTAAAGAGGCGAACAGCTGTGTTCCATATCTTTTCGTATCGGCTCGTGAGTGGCTGAGCTATCTGGAGGCGTGGCCTAGACTCTGCTGTAGTCCAGTAGAGTGCAGCCACCTAATTTGGTATTAGCAACGCTACTGGGTACCTCTTCGCCAACAGCAATGGCTCATTCAAATTCAATGTAGTGCAGACTTTTAACCTGAAGCGGACGCAATAATGATGGTTTACGGCTGAATTTTAAGATTTTCAAAAAGATGCACTAAAATGCCAAAATAATGACTACACATGTCCACAGCACTATTAGACACTCATTTATACCGTTTATCAGCAAAATAAAGTTGATTTGGCGGTGACTTGCTCTTTAAGGTCTTTTTATCAAAGAAGGATGTATTTGCTTCTTCTTCGATGTGTATGGCAGACTGCCCTGTTGACTGATTCCCATAGCGATTAATACATCATGTTGTTTGTTGCTCTGATTGGTCGTAGCGCCGTCCAATAGCGTGCAGAGTCAGTTTGAAAGACAACCGTAGATTCCGCCCTATGACTGAGCTCTGTCTATGGGTCGTGGCCAGACTATGTATATATTTACTTGTGTAGGAAGGCTTGCCAGGCTAATCAGTTACAGGACAAACTCCTAAAGCCTGAGCCTCTGTTATTAAGAGAACCTACAGCTTCAGTCAGCATTGCTGTTTTTAATCACCATCCGCACAGACAGCACTATGGCCATCAGAAACCAAGGAGAAGAAGGAAGTCAGTAGAAAACCGTTCCCTGACCACCCTGTTAATGAGCAGAACCACATCTGAATGCTGTGTTGGTTTTGTTATCTCACTGTGTCATAATGACATGTTGATGCCCTAAAGTTACTGCTGCTTATAAACCTTCTGTTCAAGCAGGTTTGCTATTTATTTGTGGTTTAAATGACTTGATTAAATGCCCTAATTTACCTGCAGTGGTTAATAGGACATCACAAGCCTCTCTAGGCACACTGGAATAACCTGTATAATTTTAGAACGGCTTCACTGGTATTAAAAAATGAACACATCCCAACCTAATTGTGGGCATTATTTATTTACAGGTTTTTATGTCACGTATCTGTAGCAACCAATAAAACTCAGAGCTAAAAGGGGAGTGAAGACTTCCCCGTGTAGAGCCAGGCTGCAGCTCGGGGCTGTTGTTTACTTCCTGTGCACCAGCATCACAAAGAGACGCCTCCAGCTCCGAACACATCCTCCCTGGTCTTAGTCTCTGGTTACAGCAGGTATCTGCAATGCAGATGGAAGCTGCTCTGGTTAGGGTCGCCTCCAAAAGCTCCAGTAGGGTCAGGTGGTGGTCATGTCGGCCAGTTGGGGGAAGATGGTGGTGTGAGCTGGAAAAATCGTTGCCCTCTTTTTAGGTCATTGACTGTATTGTGTAAGTGTCTGGTGTGTGTGTGTGTGTGTGTGTGTGTGTGTGTGCAGGCAGAAAAGCAGGACGATAACCCAGTTTATTTACTTTCCACCTGTGATTGTGCCTCTTGCAGTAGTTGGTAAAAGTTGTACTTTCTTCTTCCAGTTTATTGGATTTTAGTCTTATCCTTCTTTTGTGTGTGTGTGTGTGTGTCTGTGTGTGTGGGGGGGGGGTTAATTTGAATCTTTTATTCAGTTTACTGAACCATAACATGTTGAACTGATGAGCTCCCGTTAATTTTGATGAGGTCTGGGTCATAATACCCACAATGCCCTTGTGTTTGCTCTACATTTTCACTCTGCCTTTAGATATCTGAGAAGTAGCAGGTTGGCACCAGTGTTACTACACACACCTTCATCTGCTGCCAAATGTTGCATCACGGGCCGATGAAAACACCAGAATGTGGCTGAAGCTTTAAAGAGGACCTAGAAAGCAGTTAATCAACAATCTAAAACAGCTTTGAGCCTCTAAAAATCATAAGAAATGTTCTTTTGGCTTTCATCTGTCCCAGGAGCCCTGATACAGACCATTCTAAAACCCCTAAACCAGCCTTGATGTGAAAAGAGCTGTTTGCCCCTCCCACTCGGCCAGGACATGAATATGATAATGAGCTGCTTGCTGATTGGTTGGTTTCCCCAGAAGGCCTCAGACACTGGAGACATGCAGGTTTGAGGAGGCGTGGCTCCCCCTTATGACGTGTTAAGGAAGGTTTTCTCACAACAGAAGTTTTTCTCTCGCCTTTTTCAACTTTCTAATTTACATAAAAAGTAGGTCACACACGGCTTTGACTTTTTGGCATGCTACTGTTGACCACCCAAGCTGTCTTACTCAACAACAAGGAAAATGTTGGTTTACGTTCTAGGTCCTCTTTAAGTTCGACCCCTGTTTGTGTATCTGCGACGGCCTCTTCCTGTGCAGTGAGCACAAAGTTGTTTCTGGAGCTAAACAAACCTTCATTCGGAATAATTAGCAGCAGTTTTTGCACCATGACCTTAAAAGTTAGTGTTTCTACAGACAAGTCCAAGGATTACTTCTGCTGTCTGAACAAACCAGACTAACTGAGAGGACTGTGTGTCCTTCCTTTCACAGCCTGGCGGTCTCCACTAAACTAGAGCCCTGCACTGTCCCCCACGCACCACCTCTTCCACCTAGCCACCACCCCTCAGGTCCCTCTGTAGATTCTTCCTCTGTGGTTTCTGCACTGCACCACACTAACCCCTTCTGCCATCCACAGACCACACCTCCTCCGGTGTCCCCCTGCAACCCGTTCTATTCCCTCCAGCAGCAAAATCCTTTTTATACAGATGTACTAACCAGCCAGCCCCTAAAAACATCACTCCCTCCTTTGCCTTTTCTTTCCAGCTCGCGGCCCCCCATAACTCAGCTCTTTCCACAGTTGGGTAACCCTAACCCTGTCCTGACCTACGATAACCCCGCTGCAGAGAGCAGACCTCTTCCTCCTGCTCCCATGGAAAGGAACGAGCCCCTTAAGAAGCTGTCACACCCAGCTGTCGTGAAGCCTGAACCCGATTGGGACGAATCCTTCGACATGTTTGCAGCTGGCCGGCTGCAGTGTGCTGCTGACTTCACTACAGACCGCAGAGCGCAGCTCAACACACTCACTGACCATCCACTGGAACACCACCGTATTAAAAGCACGTTGCACACCATCGTAGCTGCTGATGAAAACATAAACGTTAACGACTCGCTGAATCATCTCTTCGATGCGTCTGCAGTTCCCAGTAGGGCTAAGAGCAATAACACACATCACTTTGACACTTTTTCACTTTTCCTGGAGACGATTCCGGAGCACAGAAGCTTCGAGAGTGAGGACCTTGCTTCAAACTCGCCCCCTGAGTTTTTTAATCTCACTTCTTGCACTGAAACCAAACAAAGCAACGTTTCTAAAGGTTCAAGCGAGACTAAAGTTAATCCAGCTGCCTTTCACTCACTACTAAACGTCTCTCCGGACCCTAGTTCCTCGGGCCTTGGCAGTTCAGCAGAAGACGATGGCCTCTCCTGCTTTTCATCTCAGTCTGACAAATGTTCTGCATCATCTTCTGAGGAAGCGGAGAACAGCATCCTCCGTTTTGAGAGTTTCTCTGAGTCAGCTGTTGGAAGAAATGGCACAACCTCAGAAGCTGAAAATGGTGCTGCTGGCAGGTCACATGATGTGTTGTTGGTTGATTTAGGCCAGCATGAGGAGAGGTGTTTGAGCAGCTCAGGTGGGACTATTACACCTGAGGCATCTGCAGCTACACATCCAGAGAGAGAGACAGGAAATGAAGGTGAAGACACTCGAGTCTTCTCCAGCTCTAACCTACTGGAGCTAAAACCGGAATCCATTAGCTCCTCACGATTGGATGGGAGGGAAGGGAACGTTTCTGGGATGGATTTGTCTAAGGCATTCAGTGTTGGTGATGGGGTGATTCCTGGGACCACGCTACCATCGTTATTCATCACAACTTCATCCCCCGACGCCAGGCAGGATTTGTTGGACGTATCCGATGGGAATCCTGGTTCTGTGAACCTTTTTGACGATTCCTTCAACATCAGCTTCATCACCAACAGTCCTGGCCAAGACTTCAGCACTAATTTGTTGTGTGATCAGAGCAGCAGCAGCTTCCTACGAAGCCTGTACGTTAGTGCTGACTCTCAGCAGTACCAGACCTGCGATTCTCACCCATCCTCCCAAGTCTTCAGCACATCCGAGCTGAACGAGACGCTGCACTCTGCCAACTCCACGCTCGTTGGCGAGTTTAGCGACATTCAAACAAGCAGTGGTCCTGCGTTGGACATGGTAGTTCATACCAGCCAAACGGGCGACTCTGAAGGATCCCAGAGAGATACCCCTGAGACGGGCCTCACAGCGGGGGCTGGATTACAAATCCTGCCTGCACCATCAGACCCTAGCATGAGCTGTAATCCACAAATCCTCAGTGAAGGAAGGGTGGAGACTCAGCATGAGATGTCCCTGCAGGAACATAATGCTACACTACACCGCTCCCTCTCTGAGGGAACCCTGGCAGGTGTCTTTGACCAGCTCCTCCTTCCCTCTTTTGGTAGTGATCCCAGCTGGACGCAGGGGTCCTCCTTGTTTCAGCCAGACCCTGACTTTCCCTGTCTTACCTCCTCTGCTCCTTCTCTAACTCCTAAAAACAGTAGCTCCCCTGTAGCGCTCCTTGCCCTCTCTCCCCTTGCAAACATTTCAGCGGCAAAGCCACTCAGTCCAGCTCACGGTACCGAGGAGGAAACCGAGCCGCCGCGGCAGAGAGCAGCCAACCAGCAGAGCAGGTGAGGTCGCACATGCTCGGTGAAATGGTGGAGAGGGATTTCTGTCCTGCTGTTTCCTCATGTCGCTCTGCTTCCGAAGACTCTCAGGGGTGTTCTCCTTTGTGGTGTGACCTTCAGTTGTTATCAATTTGTTAAATCTCTCTCTATCACTCTCTCTCTCACACACACACACACACACACACATGCACACGTGTGTTAACAGGACCCTTCTGCAGGTTTCTTGTGTGTGTCCTGTGGTAACAAGAGGGGAAACCAAAGCCTCAGGGCAATTAGCAGTTATTATTTTGTCCTGATCCCTACCACACAAGATACACACACACACACGCACACACACACTCCTCCCCCTCCTCACAGCAGAGACAACTTCTCACCCAACCACGCTCGTGTGCTGATATTTAACCAGAAATCTGGCTTGTTTTGAGCTAAAAGAGGTGTTGTTTTGTCATTTCCTTTTCACCTTGGGGTAATAACACTCTTAACACATTTCTACATGTTTGATTGCACCTTTGCATGCAATTAAGTTCCTTCATTTCAGATTTAATTCTCACCACCTTCTCAAAGAATGTTACACTTGTTTATTCTCTTTCTGGCCTGATTACTGAACTAAACTGTTGTTTTTGGATTTAAACGGGCTCCTAAACGTCTGGTGCCGTGTTGGAGGTCTACGACAAGTGCAAACGTAAGGCACACGAGGCAGAGTGTGTAATAAATGTAGGTCACTGACACAGGAAGCTGTCTTCCTGTGCTGTTTGACAGCCATTGTCTCAGAAGATTGTTTAAATTCACATATTAGAGACTGGCTTCGGGATTGGTAGCCCGCTCACAAAAAGGAAACTACAGTTTCCAAACATGGCTTTACTCCAGAGGTGACTATTGTTCTAGAGAACATCGTGATTCGGTGAGAGTTTACACAATAAAAGTTTAAATTCCTAACTCGTGAGGTCACAAGATAAACTTAAGAAGACTTTTATAACATAAAAGTATGTTTTTGGACATCTGAAGCACTATTTTTTTTAATTTAATTTCACTTTTTCAGTTGAAAATTCTCATTTTGTAAATAAATAATCTTATTTTGGTGAATAATCCTAGGTTTTGAATGCTTAGACATGAGTGATGTATTTTTATGTCGACAACACTGACTCATTATTGTTTTTCATTAATGCCATTTCTTTGCTTTTTAAATGTCTGCAGAGATAAAAAAAAAAAAAACGTGAAACTTGACAAGCTGATGGTTACAAATGTCCAAAAACGAGTGACCTCCAGTATGAGCACCAGATCTTGGGTTTCAGAGCATCTTTTGCAGGGGTTAGGTGAAGTGCATTCCTCACTCTTTATGTACTGTGTTGTTCTATGAAGCCCCCACCCAGTGAAGCCCCTGACGACTGCCATGTTGGTGGAGGAGAAGCGGTCAGTGCTGGCCACCGGCCTGGAGAAGCTCAAGTCCACCATCCACCCTGGGAGAAGCAGCCAGATCACGGAGCCGGAGACGGACAGGAAGAAGGTAGACTTTCTCTTCCCCGAGGGCCAGTGTCCAGCGTGTTTTACTGTTTTCCCTGCTTCAACACACCTGATTTTAATCAGCAGCTCATTAGTGTTGGATTAGGGAAACAACTAAAACATGCTGGATACCGGCCCTCTGGGAAGGGAGTTTGGAATCACTGCACTAAGCAATGACATGATTCATGATTCGCCACACTCCTCACTGGACTCGCGAGATCACAAAAACCCTTCGAGACTTCAAATGTCACGGTTTGTTTATGCCATCCGCCATTAAACCAAAAAGAAGGAAATCGCGTTTGACATCGCTGTTTGATGTCATATATAATGTTGTTCCTCTCCACTGCTAGGATTAAAGCCATGAAAAACACTTCTTGAATGATGCAGGCAGTAAATAAGCTGTGAGGTCACACGTATAGATGTAATCCATAGATATGAAATCGCATCACTGAAGTAGACTTTTATTTTGAAAATTACAGGACGTTTTACACTGAAACTGCGTGTGATTTCCTGTCTAGCCCTATGTTAACTGCGGAAATTGACGCATCCCAGAAGCGGCTTGCAGCAAAAATAGAACCTGATCCTTCTGGGATGCATCTGGAAATTGTTGCATCGCGGCTGGTTTGAATCACCCCCCCAGAGTAAAATGGATTCTATTTGAATCAGCGCCATTCCGCTGTCGTTCCGCGCCGCTGATGCTTCCAGTGTGAAGTAGGGGTAAGAGTGGAGGCTGCTGGGGAAAGGACGGTTTGGGCCTCTGCTGAAGCTGCTGCCTTCATGACCTGAACAAGAATCTTCTTGTTCAGGTCATGAAGGCAGCAGCTTCAAAATGAACAGCAGCAAATGAACAAACAAACTTGTCATTATCATCAAATTCTGTCTTCTTCTCTCTCTGTCTGACCTCCTGTCTCTTCTGCCTCTTCCAGTCGCTGACAGAAGGAGCGGGCTCGTACTACCACCTGAATCACAGCGAACTGGTTTCCCTGCTGGTGCAACGCGAGGCAGAGCTGGAGCACCAGAAGGCGGAGTTCGAGCGTCAGAAACGTTTGCTGTCTAAGCGGGAAGTGGAGCTGAAGAAGCTGAAGCCACAGGTCAAAGACCTGGAGGACTACATCGACACGCTGCTGGTGCGCATCATGGAGCAGAAGCCTACGCTTCTGCAAGTGCGCTCCAAGCTCAAGTGAACAAACGAGGGACCGGGCCTGCATCTGTTCACTCTAAACCACCACAACAGCTCTCTAGTCTCTTCACCGCTACGCCGTCCTTTTTGATACAAACCTTTAGGCACCGAGAGATGTCGAGTGAAGTTTTTCTAGCCGGCATGCTTCACTATTCTGAGACACATCCTTTTGACGGCAGGTTTGGTTGGAGGGGTTTTGAATGTAGCACGTCCTCAGGTTGTCTTCAGGTCCATTAAACCAGGTGGTGGGTTCCAGATACTTCCATTATGGGATCCAGATTTTAGAAATGTTGAATCCTCCTTTTCTCACTTTTGTTGTTTTGTCGGGTGTCGGTTCGTAGCAGATTTTATCCAGATTGCTTCTTACTCAACAGAAACAGCGTTCCAGCGTTAGAAGAACGCTCACATCGAATCAGTGCCAGTCACTCCCACGTAAAACTGTCAGGTTTTAGGTTGAGTTCCCTCGTTTAAAGGCAGAGCAGGTCTGTTTTTCAGTGCCTAGAATTTACCTGCAAATTCCCTTTGATAGTGTTCATCTAAGCCAGGACGTTGGGTTTCCTACGTGAGTCCTGGTGTTTCAGAAGCGAGCAAACGTTCCCTCTCCGCTGACTTAAATCAGGTCATTATTGAGCTCTTTACTGTTTTATTCTAAAGGGAGTCCTAACTTCAGCCACACAATCAAACAAGGGAACCACGTCACTAACAGCTAACAAAGACGGTCTAGTTCTCTAATGTGGGTTTAAAGTCTTTGCAAGTTGAGGCCTGACTTAAATAATCCTAAATTATTAACTGAAACATAAACGAAAGGAAGGAAATCCCCCTGAAATATCCTCAGACCTGCTTTAGAAAATTCAGGATTTATGCAACAGCTCCGGTATGTTCCTTTTCTATGGCTAAATGCTGTTTGATGGGTGTCACTCGATTTCTGATGAGCTGGTTTTGGATCAACACCCTGCTGGAGCCTCCTGTCACATTCAGACTCGCGTTTGAAACTTTAAACCAAATGAGAGGCGTAGGAGTTCAGCTCCTTTACGTCCACATCGCTGGGAACTGATTGTAACATATGAAAAGTGTTCTTAGCTAACGAATGAATGGTTCCGTTTTCACCTCATGTTTGTTGGTTTCTCCCCGTTTTGTGGGTGTGTCTTGAACGCTCAGTCCCATAAGCTAACCGATTCTCATATGGGTCACAGTGTTATCAGGTGAAGACAGTATCACTGCGTATCAAGATCAGGCACCACAGCTCCTCTGATCTTCATGCTTCTGCTTTCCCACATGTGCATTATCAACACGTCTCCAGTGCATCGAGAGGATGCCTGCGACATGCTGGTACTCGACTCCCCTTCCTTGGTGTCTGTGGAGCACATCTCCTTCTGTTTCAGCACGCTTCCAGGTGTTACAAAGGGACATATACCACATTTGACAGCATATAGACCATATTGAAATGCCAAACGCTGCCTTATTTTTGTTTTTTATCTATTTTTTTTTTTTTTTGAGAATCAAGCTCTTCATTTTACCCGTCATGGCTCGGGCAGATGGTTAATTCCTATATTGTTTAGATCACCGCACCACCATGCATATGCATACCAATAGAAAATAAGTAATAGACGTGATTTTATTGTGAAATGCCAAAAAGTGAACAAAAAAGAACAAAAAAATAAATAAAGCCTTCAAACGTAGAGCTGATCGATTCACCATAAAGTATTCTGATAAGACGCCACTTTTAACAGCACTCGTGGATGTTCTTGCACTACTGCTGTACCTGTCTGTGTGATGTTGGTATAGTTAGGTTGACTTTACACTGTAATGCACTTTCTGATTGCTCTGTGATTAAGCACATGGCCTTCGTTTGACACCTTTCAATAATGATTTGCCAGTGAGCTCGAAGCAAACACCCAACACCACCACGTCACCTTGGTCCTGCTGTGTGTGTGTGTGTCAGGAGCAGCAGAGATGACCGTGTGAACACGAATCAGCACCGGCGACGTGCAGAAATGACAATAATCCTCTTTCATGTCTTCCATTTAGCAAGGCTTTTGTTTAAGTTAGAACCGATTCTATTTTGTCCTGGTGTGTGTAGCTGGTGGAATGTGCTCAAAGGGGTGTATGAGGCTGGGAAGTTTACAATATGTGATGCAATTCTGTTTCACAAATTTTGTATATTTAATAAAGAGTATTTTGTGTTTTTTGCTCACCGTATCTTTTGTTGATTATTTTTTTCAAGGTTATTATTATTATTATTATTGTTATTATTATTATTAGTCACTGAATTATGATGGAGTAAAGTCACATTATTTCCTGGATTAAAAAAAAAATTATTCCCAAAGGGAAATTATTTTTCATTCAAATAGATTGAAAATACAAGAATCTGCTTTATCCCAAAGTAAAGCAATGAAAATTTTGTCAAACTCAATTAAAATATTAAAGATCCCTTTCTGATATTCCCAGATTTCCTTGAATGAAACATTCTACAGCTTCTTAAAATAAACATAAAAGTCACTGTTGTCGAGACTCACACCCAATGTAAACGATGCAACGAAACATGACAATAATGAGGTCTCTTTAACTGGGAAATGTGCAGACAGCTTGCTAATGAGGGAGCATTTCCCAGTTCCAGACTGGAGAGCCGGGCCTCCACTAGGGGGCTACATTCCCTTCTTAAATTCTGTCTCATTTAGATCTGTTTGAACTCCTTTTTCTGTTGCCGGCATGTGAGATAGGCTGATTAGCAGTGAATTCACTCAGCAACAGATTTTTAATAATTCTAATTAAATTAAATCAATACTGAATAAACAGGCAGGGGCGGTTCTAGGCCAAACTTTTTAGGGGGCCCACAGTGGGGCCAGGGTTTTTTCATGGGGGCACAGGAAAAAAATCATTTTGTATGTAGGCACCACTTCACCACAGCAAACTCCTAGTCATGTGAAACGTCTCACTTACTTGGCAATAAAAAACAGTTCTGATTGTCTTGCCTTTTCTTACCTTTTTTTTGTTCTGTCCTTTTTCATATCTTTCTTTTCTACGTCTTATTTATCAATATTATAATTATTATTTTTCTTTTCTTTATTCACCCAGTGAGTTAGTTTAAAAAATCCAATCAGGCAGGTGAAAACAAAAATAAAGCTGTGTTTTCATCTGAAAGTTTGAACGTAGTGATGCTAATTTTAACTTGTAAAAAAGGGGCAGAAAACACAAGATAGGCTATTTCCTTCTCTCTGCTCCTTTTCATTCAAATGGTTTGTGTGATATGTATATTCTGTTATTTTTCATTAGTTTTTGTTTCTTTTTTGAATGAATTCGGAGCGGCCCAGCCAGAGTCCAGCCTTGAATCTCATCTGAGAAGGTAGAAGGTCATGGAGGTCATGGTGATGATGAGGAGTAAAAAGCTGGTTAGCTGTTATAAAATAGGTTTGAATGCTTTACTATAAATAAAGTTGTTTCCATTTATTATTGATAAAAAAAATAATCATTATTTAGTAAAGGAGATGGTGCAAAGTCACTTTAACTTCTGAGTTTTGACATAATAACAAAAAAGGGCTTCTGGGAAATGTAGTTACCTAAAAAAACATGCGAGAGGACATCAACCCGGAAAAACCACATTTCCCATGATGCAACCCGGCTCGTGACAGCTGGCTTTAGCAGCGCGAGCAGCGTTTCCGCTGCCAGTTGAAGAGAAAAGTTATAAAACATTTTAAACTTAATAGAAGAAGGAGGCTGGTTTGTTTGCAGCAACATGTCTGAATATCCGCCCTTCCAGTACGGAAAGTCTCGTTTTAACCAGGTACTTTATTTATTTGACTCCATTAGTTCAGAAACATTCCTCTGGTGTTTTTGTTATGAATCTAGTGGTTTTCACATGAGAATGTTTTATTCAAAACCACACAGTGAAGTTTTCAGAGGCAGTCATGCTGAGGGTCCGGGTTTAAATAAACCCATCATTAAGATAAGTCACATTTCTCTCTTTAACGCTGTTTAATGGTGGAACTAATAATGTCAAAGCATTAACAGCCTAAAATAATACATGACGTTTTGGTTTTAGTTAAAGTGACAGCTGTTTTCACACATTTTCTACTTTAAGGTGTAAATTAATGAGCTTTAAAAGTTACATCAGTCTAGTTTGTTTTGCGTCTAAAAGCCTAAAAAGCCTAGCCTAGTGAACTAGACCAAATCTTGCTTTGCAGAGTTTGTATATATACACATATATAGGATGGCTTACCAGGCTATAAAAAGCCTTTCTGAGTCTCTGCTCTTAGATAAGACTACTAAAGCACATTTACATGAACAGGAAGGGACACTTTCAAATGTCTTACAGTCTAAACTAGGGGTATCGATGGGCCGATATATCGGCCGATATTTACCTTTTTTTATACATCGGCCGATATTTGTCCTTACTAAAGCCGATTTAAAGTCAGGAACATCCTCGGGCAGCCTGGTGCTGTTGCAGAATTTCATTTAAATGTATTGTTATGTTCACTAATAACATCTGCATAATAAATACTCTAAATTAACTTTATTTAGGTGTCTGACTTTAACACTGAGCAGTGCACAAAGTTCAGATTTAACAGTTAAATTCAGAGTTCAAACACTGATTCAGCTTCAGAAATTTTGTGCGTCAACTGATGTTATTAGTGACATTTTAGCATGAAAATAAGGTGAAAAATTTCTAGATATCAGCCATAAAAATCATCCATCGACTGACCATCAGTATCGGCAGTAGAAAACCAATATCGATCGACCTCTAGTCTAAACTACTTTTATCAAGTTAGGCATCAAAACCTTATGAATATAAAATACTAAACTGCATGAATACTTCAAACAAAATAGCTAATAATAATAAAAGCGTGTAAAGGTAAAGCTCCAGGATCAGCTGGATGATTCAGATGATCTGGTAAATAATTGGATTTTAAAAGCCGTGCTTTTACCATCCATATGTTGGGTAAGTGACGAGGCGTAGTGGTGATTCAAATACCAGATTTCCATCCAAATTAACAGTCAGTGTAATTAAACTCAAGCTAGGCAGGACTGGCTGTCAGGCTGCTGCAGCTCAAACCCATTCCTTATGCTCAGCTATGAGATAATGATTGAAAGGTATTTCTGTCGGAGTCATTAAAGGAAATAATTGCATTCAGTGTGAGTGGGTTTGGGCTTCTAAAAGATGAGGATGGGAAACAGTTTGCCAGAGGCATTAATGAGGAGGCTCCACCTGGAGTGTTAAAACAGCTGGCGAGCTCTAATGTTGCCGTTTGCTAGAAGACAGCTGGAATCTCTCTGGCTCTTTGCTCAAAAATAATCCAGATAGATGCCAATATTTGAGCAAAAACTAGGTTTATGCCATCTGTAAAGTAGAGAAAAGTTAAATTTCCTTAAGTCCCTCATAGGTGTTGTGTTGGTTTTGTGTTGCACATGCAACTCTAATATCCTTTTATCCTCGGTGATGGTGTTTATTAGCATCATTAATGTTTATTAATGCACTTTTTGTTGTTTTGATGTTTAATATTTTTCTCTTAGGAAACATTTTTTGGACGATTCAGACACTTTCTGGATGTGATTGACCCCAGCACGCTCTTCGTGTCAGAGGTAAACAAACCTTGCTTGATAAAAGTTATTTATGAAATGAAGTTACATTTAAACATATGAGTCAGCCCCTCTGCACGGGGCCTCATTTGTTTTGTGTGCTTACACACAAAAGATGACTGGTAGGACCATAGACATGACTACGTAGACACCCTATTGGGCGCTGGAGAGCGTAACAGCGTCGCTGTCATAATGGGTGGGTCCCTCACTCTCCAAACCCAACTGAAGTCAACGCAGGGTGAGCAACTAAGCTCGTTTTTTGTGCAACCTACGGTCGCAACAACTGGCGTACTATTGAAAACAGACCATGTGAGATTATTATTGACTTTTCTAGCCTACTTGTTGGGATTTTAATTGATTTTATTTATTTGTTTCTGTATTTTAATTATCATGCCATACCACATGTTTGATTTTGTGAAAAACCATAATAAATGTGTTTTTTTTAGTTTGGTAAACACCTTCCTCAGTAGAAATAAATGCACTGGGGGCGAATGGAGACCCATCCAAGATGGCGGCCAGCCACTACGGCAGCTCCAATAGGCAGCGCCAGTCCACGGGGCATCTATGTATATGATGTCTGTGGCTAGGACATCTGTGCTGGTGGATTGGACATTGTTCTGACCATTTAGCTGGCTCTTCATAACCCACCTTACAGTCTGGACCTGGTAGCTCAATCTGTAAGGCATTGAGTTGATATGCAGAAGGTTCAAGGTTTCATTTATTTATTTATGTACTTATATTTTACAAGGATAAAACCTCTTGAGATGGAGCATCTCGTTTTCAAGAGGGTCCTTGATCAAAAACAACATAAGAATTGAAAGATAACAAGACAGCAGGTAACTATAAAAAATAAACCTAATAATAATAAAATAAAATAAGTAAATAAAAACAAATAAACAATAATAATAATAATTTTTCTATCACAGTACAAAACAAATGTAATTCAATTAACCAGATCAGAATAAAGTAACCAAAATCAGATTTCTTCAAACTATCAAATAATGACTTAGAAACAGTTACAAGTGGGAGAGACAAATACATGAATAGTGTTCCTAAATAATCGAAAAGAAGTAATAGATCGAATATCACTTGGAAGATTATTCCTGTCCAATGGGGCTTTAACACTAAAAGCCATTCTTTCCACTTCATTCCTAAAATTAGGTACCAAAAAAGACAAATGATCATTAAATCTAGTAACATATCGACCTCTCACTCTCACCAGATAACTTTTTAAATACACTGGAAATTAAAAAAATATACCCAGGAGAAGTACCTGCCTTACTCTTTGGAGGCACTAGGTTGTGTCTGATGTCCATGCATACTAGGGTCTGTGTCTGTGAGGTCACAAGGTGCAACTGTCCTGAACATTTAATTGCCTTCAGGTAGTTTCACCAATTCATTTGTGATCACCTTGCTTCTCTTGGATATAATTCCACCATATTTGACATTCCCATGTCTGTGCTGTAAATCCTGATGAGCTGGATCAATGGGTCGACGTTTCACCCATTCTTAGCATACAGCTGCACAAGAATAGGTCCTCAGCACAAGAGCAGTAGAGGCCAGGGTCTACCACATCAGACACCCAAGACTTGTACGAAGTTGCTTCTGAGACAGTCCAGTACATAAGAGCAGGATTTAGGATGCAGGCAAGCAAAGTTTACACAGAATGCCATGATAAGCATCTGGGATAGTATACAGAAACATCTGTGTCGGGTCTGAACTGAGGGTTCTACAGTCCAGATGGACAAACAGGTGATGGCTAACCAACCAGACATCATAGCAGTCAACAAGCTACAGAACATGTCAGTGGTGATGGAGGTAGAGATCCCAACTGACAAGAACATATAGAAGAAGGAACAGCTGGTTCCCCTGGTCATTGGAGCACTCAGGGTTGTGACCCCCAAACTGGGAGATTGGCTCCAGCAGATCCCTGGAACATCCTCAGAGGTCTCTGTCCAGGAGAGACCAGTTCTTATAGCTACTGAGAAAAACCGTAACGTCTGCAGACCTCTGGTAGATTATCAAAAACTTGAGGTTTTAGCTTTATAAATATCTGGGCATTTTAGTATCCTGGCAAACCATCCTTTCTATGTAAATATACAGTCTGGCCATGAGCCATTGAAACCACCCAGTTGTGGGGTGGGATCTACAGTTACCTTTCAAACTGTCTCTGCAAGTGTCAAAGAAAGGCTCAAGTCTAAATCGTTCAAAGTTGATTCTAATGCTGTTCCTGAGCTTACGCCAACTTTGTAGTTTTTGTTTGTCGCAGCTCTAGCGTTAAGCCTGCCTAACAAACGTAGAGTGCTGTGATTGGTAAGACACAAACTGTTCGGGCCAGTGGTAGCCCTGCTGAAGCTACAGTGGAGCTGCTAGACTGACCTGCAGAGGAAAATTTATTACTGGTCTGGATTTTAAGGTTCTCCGATAATTAATAGTTCTCATGGAATTTCTGTGTTGTGGTGATATACATACTGGGTTTTGGGCCTTGTATAAAGTATTATCCCTAAATGAGACACGTCCCGTGACCGCCTTCATCCAGACTGTGGTTTATAAAAGAACAAGTTTGTGTATTTTGTGCAGACAGATTTGGAATGGATCCATTTAAAATGCAAAACCTAAAATCATGCAACAAATGTTATAAATTCCAGAGTTTTTTGGAGGTATCCCTGTAATACTTTGGTCATTTTAACAAAATGAACAAGAATATTACCATCAGCACATCCTATCAGACCCACGTCAGTAAAATCAGACAGATCATAAAAGACCTGGTCCCCCTGAGGTCCTGGTACGTATTAATTCACCAGGAATGTCTAACTAAAAATACAGAATTACAGGAATTTTGTACACAGTTGTAATGGTGCCTGTCAGTGTGCAGCAAAGCAGTTTGAAGTGTTACTGAGGTGTAATCACTCTGCTAATTAAATCATCTTAACATCTGAAGACACAGTCAAACAGAACACACTAAACTCTGCATTCCTGTAATGTCTGACCAGCCTTTAGTCGTAATTATTGACTGTGCTCGCTGCATCTTCTTTGTGCTACACCTTCCTTCCCTAATCATCTGGCTGTTCTGCTTGTCGTAACATTTCCACGGGTCTCGGATGTGTTTGGTAATTTTGTTGATGCAGCCATCAGTGCTGTGGCGCTCTGGGTAATGAATCTGTTAGCGGGCTCTTTGGTGACATTAATAGTGTTAGTAGCTCCTGGGATGTGGTGTGCTCTGGACACGTGGGACATGTGGAAAGTATACATGCATGCACACACACCTTGCAGCTTGCCGCACCAGGCGTAGCCTCGGCTTGCCCCTAATAACGAGGGACAGCCGTGATGCAATCACACACGCATGCATGCATGCATGCACGCACACACAGGTGTGTGAATGAAAGCTCATTAGAGCAAACTGACCTTGTGCTTTGCTCAGCAGAAGGTGGAGATCATGTTACAGAAATCTGCTTATTATCTTTTCTTTACACGGCCTTGGAGAGGTTTTTATTTGCTTAAATAGTTTAAAACCATCTTATCAGTTTCATTCCACTCCACAATCATGTGCTAATTTGTGTTGATCAACCACAGAGAATCTCAATAAAAACACAAACTGTGTGACTTTATGTTCATTTTATTTGTTTTCTGTTGCATCAGAAGCGGCTGCAGGAGAGCGTCAAGCTTCTTGAGAGTTTTGAACGTGGAACTGCGTCTCCAGGAGTCACAGATGCTCAGGTAAAGACACGTTGATGTGAAGAAAATCAAAAAGTCCCAGAACAAATGTAAATTAGACAAATCAATTGTTTTCTTGCTGTTTTAAAACAAACCTTGTTTTCTGGTTTTTACAGCTTTGGCAGGCCCAGAAAATAAAGCAGGTAAGATTTAAATGTGTGATCATAGCCAGTACCCACAATGCACTGCTGGGTGTAGGGAGCAGTCGCTTCACTGAAATAAAGATGAGATTACGTCCAATTATTCCACCTTCATGAGCTAATTCTTGTGATCTAAACTAACTCTAATGTTTTTGTGCTCATTATCATCTGACTGTGCTTCTAATGCAGGCCATCATCCACCCTGACACGGGGGAGAAAATCCTCATGCCCTTTAGGATGTCAGGTAGAACAGCTCAGCGTGGAAGTCTCGGGGGATGTGGGATCTAGGGGCTTGTTATGTGGTCCAACATGGAGGCGTTGTTCACCCTGGGAACTGTCAGGGCTCAACGGGACTCTTCAGGTTGTCTCGGGCCTGCAAAAGGTCACACTCAGCTGGGGGCTGATTAAAACCCTCTCTCCTGTGGTGAGGTCAGGTTTTACTGCTCCTATTTAGGTCTGATATCAAAAATATCACAGGATAGGAGAAGGGCCGCAGTGATTCATCTGTTGAGACAACAACATATTGTGAGATCTGATAAAAAAACAAATCAGATTTGTAGTTTTTTCATTTTTTTTCACGAGCATACCAATCTGTTGTTCACAAAATCAAAAATACTGAAACTTGAGGATTTGGTTGAATTTAAAACAGGGTAGATCAGGTATGAATGTACAGATTGTATACTGGTGTGTATTTAGGTGTAGACGTGTGTGTATTTGTTTTTTTGTGTGTATGAATGTGTATAGAAATTTAAATAAGTGTAAACGAAGGATATAGTAGAGCAGAATATCATCATAAGCTTCTTTGCTTCCTCCTGCTCCCTCTCAAATAATGATGATAGTATTTTTTACATGTGTGCAGTGTCATTGTAATTTGTTATAATTCAGATAAATAATAATGATACAAAAAAGAATAACCTGAAATAAAATGTTTAATCAATACATCTGCAGTGGCCTCTAGTAGGAATGAATGCCGTCAAAGTCGTACTCTGGGGAAACAAAGTTCCGGTGCGCCTGTTTCAGGAACTAGAAGTGAGCCACATCACAGCTGAGCTTCAGACGACAGGATTTGGAATCTTATTTCCTGATTTTCAGACATCTCTCCTCTGATTGGCTAACAGCAACACGACTCTACCACTGACTCTTTGCTCTGCAACAATGATGTTTTATCTCCACAAATAACACAAGCCTGAAGGAGTTCTGCTGTGTGGTGGAGTCTATCAGAAGCTATTGCAGGAGATAGGTGTAGAGGACTATTAACTCATTCACTGCCAGCCGTATTCTGATCAGAAAGCCCCTGACTGCCAGCGTTTTTGAGCATTTTTACTGTTTTTTGAAGAGTCACAGAACATTGTGCTCTATGATCATGTAAACGCCAAAACTACCAAACGAAAGAGTAGACTCACTTCTTACATCAGGAAGAATTGCCGTATTTCTAGCGTTATTCGTTCATTCACAATCTGGTGCCCAACCGCCACTCCAGAAGCATTTCCGGTTCGGCACATCGTTTTTTTCACAGCAGCGGCCCAAAACAAACTCGTAATCCAATGATTTTCCGCTTCCTGATCACGTGATGTGTGACATACACGGATGAAGATCCGCTTTAGACACGTGATGTTTGTTCCCACGGTGCGGGGGCTCGCTCCGACGCCCGCCCCGTAAAAAAAGGGAAATGATGACTATAGTCGTCATTGACAGCCAGCGGTTGGATATGAAAAGACGACTTTAGTCGTCAATGGCAGTGAATGAGTTAATGATCAGCCTGCATTAAAAACTCAGAGTGACCGATTAAAATGTTTTTTAGTGAACCACACCTTTAAAGAATAGAAAATAGGATGTTGGAAGTATTGAATCAGTGAGTTTGCATGACGTTTGAGGTACAACAGTAATACTGACTGTCCTTTAAACAGGTTTCATCCCATTTGGCACTCCAGTGGTAAGGCTCCATGTGTAGTAGACACGTATGTGTGTGTGTGTGTGCGCCCTTTTTTAGGAGTTTTTAACACAAATATATATATATTTTTTTTTGTTCAGGTTGTCGGCCTCCTTCTTCCTAACCAAACACTGGCTTCAACCATCTTCTGGCAGGTATTTAATAAAACACAAATCAGGGCTCAAGTCCTGACAAGCTGACTGGTCTCACCATTTATTTTAATGTTGCAGTGGTTGAACCAGAGTCACAACGCATGTGTGAACTACAGCAACAGAAACGCCTCTAAGGTAGAGCCCCCCTACCCTCCAGAGAGCCTGAGACCAGGAGTTCTGCTGTTAGAATCTGATCTGGGTTCTGCTCCCTCTGCAGCCAGCTCCCTTCTCCAAATTCATCCAGGGATATGCAGGAGCCGTGACCAGCGCCGTGTCTATTGCGGTGAGTTCTTATCAGCTGCTACGAGGCGTGATGATGTCATCACATAGCAGCATGTAAGCGTGGCCTACAGGGGCGCCTCCAACAACTTTTGATAAGGGTGGCCAGTCGGGGTCAGAGAAAAGTTTGGGGTGGCACAACAAAATGGTCCTTGTGGTAACTCTGGGAGAGTTTAGCCGATGCATTGCATTGCTCCTTTATTCTTTTTTATTAGAAATCAATATGCATCCAAAACACTTAACTGAAATTTGAGAAACCCAAACATTTCAGAAAAATAAATTTCAGTTATTGTTATTTTATATATTTTTTAGTTTAATTCACCTGTTGCTGACTACACAAAAAACTGTGGAGATATAAACTTTTTTTGAAAATGGTGAGCAGCAGAAACGTATATAAATATTTTAAAATTCTGATTATTTATTTACTCATTAAATGTATATATTTTTTTATTGGTTTTTACATTTATGTCTTGAATAAATAAGATTAATTTATGTTTAAAATTATTTATCAACACTGGTCTTCCCTGGAGGGGGGCCAACAGTTTTCTAGGGGTGGCCATGGCCACCCCAAGGGGGCGCCACTGGTGGCCTACAGAACCCACCTGGCTGGAGGAGCTGGGTTTCTGTGGACTCATCTAACTCGTGGTTTGATTTCCCAGTTTACCTTTTGCTATTTACTCTTTTATATTGTTTCAATTATAAATGTAAACATTTTAAACTAACTCTCTGTTTGCATAAATGAAATGACTAACCTATTGGTTATTAGTGGTTAACATAAACCCTTGAGAAAATATATCAACATTTAGTTTTTATTGTTTAGATCTCCTGTTTCACACACATAAGTGTAAAAAACAACCTAACTGCTGTTTGTTTCATTGAACCTGCAGATAAACAGTACATTTGTACATAATTGGACTTAAAAGGTATTAATTAATCATTTAGACCAAAAGTGACTTAATTTAGTTAATTTGACTTTAATTTAATGACGACAAACCCACTGAGATGAGGAAAGATTGGACATATTTAGAACAATTAACCCAATAATGTCTACACCTCCTTTAACCCTCATATAACCCTTTAATTTTCTAGCTTTCTACTCTTTGTGCACAAAGAAATGCTGAAACAAAACTTCCTATAGAAATATTACATAATATTTCATAAAGTCCCTTTTTTTTACATGAGTTTCATCCTTAGCTTCAGTGCTCACAAAATATAATAAAAATGTGTATGTTTCTGAGATTTAACCCCTCTATTGCCAGGTTTATGATCAAAACCAGAACTGTGAGAAAATGAAAAAAAAAATCTAATAATTTTTTGTGTGTTATGTCCAGAGGATCTGTTTTGGGGGTGAATTGCCTCTGCCTTGGAGTGTCACAAATAGGCATAAAAAATACTTTTGCTGACTTTGTAGTTTTGTGTAATGTCATATTTTCTAAAAAAAAGTCACGATTTTAGTTTTTGTGCACAAAATAATGCACTATCTTCAGATCCTTTATTTTCTGGTGATGTTCTCCAGATCCAGTCATGAGGTGCAGCTATAAACCTTTATTATTATTTAACTTGTCGGTCTAACGATTTGAAGGCATGAGGTGATTCATTTAAATATCATTATGACGCTCATAACGCCATTTCAGGTTGTCTCATGTCGGTGTCATCAAGGACTTAAATGTCCCAAGCGTATAACACATCTTCACACACCCGCCTGAGCCGGCCTCCGTCATGGACAAAGATCTCAAACTGAGCCAATTACTGGTCCTGCTGGGCCTCGTCCGGCTCATGGCCTCAGGCCCGGCGCTGACAGAAAAACATGGTGGGGAGTCTGGAGGGAGGAGCGCCGGGCCGAGAAGGGGCAGGAACCGTCCAATTAAACGTCCATCCTGGTGACAACCTCCAGCTGGGCTGTGGAGAGCTACAAGCTGAAGTTTTACCTGAAAGGATTAAACACACCTTCACAAGTTATGCCCCACAAAACAGTTTTATACACCACTAAAACAACATAAAATGTTATTATAACGGTAATATTATGCACTTAATTTGGATTTATGGAATGTTTTCATAAATGATTATAAGGTTATTTCAAAATAAAATGCTTTACGGAGCATTCTATAAATATTTATATTTAAATTCAAGAAATCTGTTTCTCTCTTTGTGTGTGTGTGTGTGTGTGTGTGTGTGTGTGTGTGTGTGTGTGTGTGTGTGTGTGTGTGTGTGTGTGTGTGTGTCATCAGGTTGGTCTGAATGTCTTAATCCAGAAGGCGAGCCGTCTCAGTCCAACCACCAGGCTCCTGGTCCAGAGGTTTGTCCCCTTCCCTGCAGTGGGTGAGTTTAAACCATCACTGTTATTGTTAAATAAATAAAATTCAGATCAGTGTGAGATGTGACCACACACCCTCTCTTCTGCATGTTTTCATCATCTCCGTGTTCACCTGAGAACACGAACAGCGTCAGGCCTCTGGGATGACGCCGTCTGATCCTCAGTGCTACTAAAACCCTCCGTTTCTGCTCTAAGAGCACAGTTCTCTGTGGGAAAGCCAAGAAGCGAGCGTTTTTTTGTTTCATCCCATTCCTCGCAGTCCGTTTCCATCTCTGCGGGGTCAGAGTCGTGCTGAGAGCTTTGTCAGATGTGTGTGGAGCCACAAAGCTGATTTTCATGCCACCTCCCCGCATCACAATCACACCCAGGGGTATAGACCCGTGTCCCATAATGCTCCGGGCTGCTGGCTCATAATTAAATTGTTTGCCTGTGCCCCCCCCCTTCCTTACCATAGCAGCTCTTCTAATTAAATCAACAGGTTTCTGCAGCCTGGTCTTTGCCTGGTAATTGGCTGCTTGGTGGAACTCCGCCGCTGCAAACAAATGGGATAATTAGCCCTAAAGTGGCGTCTATGTCAGGGCCTCATTTACCTGATTTCAGTTTGGGCATTGTTGTTGCTGCTGTTGTTTTGGAGGCCCGTAAAAAAGGTAATTAAAAAGGCTAATTGAAGCGAGGGAAAGCAAAGTGCTGTTTGAATTTTCACCCACTTGATTTTGTTTGGTTACTTAAGGCTGGATTTATTTTGTAATAACCTAATCAAGCAGCAGCAGCAGCAGCCCGCCACTCAATTAAACCATGAAGGAGGTAAATAGCAAATATTTGGGCGTATAATTGTTTACTTTTCTTTAGAAAATGTTTACTTGTGATATTTAAGACTTAATTATGTAAAATGTTATTGAGTGTACCGGTTGTTATCAGATGCAATTAAAATGCCGGTAAATGTAATTATTTTAAATCATTACAAATTACAACCAGAAATGTCAGCGTTAAGCTGCCCAGATCTGACAATTATCATTTCAATTTTCTAATTACTGCGCTGCTCTTATTAATGTAATTACAAACGTGTTTGTATGAATTTGATCTTTCTGTTGCACTTTTTTGTTATTTGTTGCCAAAATCATAATATCTGTGATTTTATTAATTGGTCTGGATAAAAAAAAAAGCTTTAAGCTGATTTAATTAAATTTTTTTTTCACAAAGCAGCCTGTCGTCCCTTCAGGCTGCAGGAGAGATAACTGGGTGCTGTTGTCTTAAATTAAAAAGGCTCAGGGCACCACTAAACTCTTTAAAATGACTTTTTCTTATTCCTATTAGAGTCAAGAAGAAAGGTCCGTCTACATTAACATACATTTGTGTTCATTTTGTCCTTCGTGAATAAATGAGGAAGGAGCTACACCTCTGTTTGTCGGCCCTCGTGTGTGTGTGTGTGTGTGTGTGTGTGTGTGTGTGTGGGGGGGGGGGGTATTTTAAAGTCACACACAGCTATGGTGTGTCTGGTGAATTATCACACAAATGACCTGACTTTGATGTGAGTAAAGGAACGAGGCTTGGTGCCTTTCACAGGGATGTGTTTTTCACTTTTATCAATCCTGTTTGTTTCTGTAGAAAATAAAATAAAAAAAGATGGAATAATTTGTTTAAATAGGACTTATCACTCAATCATAGCTGAAATCTGACAGTTTGGGGACTTTTTACAAAATAAAAACAACATCTTTTGCTTGGTTTTTCTGTGGCGTCCCGCAGGTGTCACTGCCTGGACTCTTGAGCTTTTGTAACCCAGCTTGTTTTATTTACTGACTTCTTTATTGTTGTTTTATTATTGATGAGTTAGAAGTTCAGAGTCAAGAGGTATTCTAGTCTTCACAGAAACAATAAACCAATAAGATGACGTCACCTCACGTAACTTAAATATTTCAGGATATTAAAAGTTTGTCCTAAGAAATTATTATGAACAAATTACATTTCTTTTTCCATTTGCAGCCTCAAACAGACCAATTGACCCTTTTGTTTGTTCATAATATTTTATAACACTGCAGAGAAGACCTTATCATTACAGAACCCCTCTGTCTCTGCTGCACTTTATGATGTTGCAATAAAGGATTGTTTTCAGCAGGACTCTAAAGTGTAGAAATGTGCTTTTCTTTTCTTCACAGCCAGCGCAAACATCTGTAACGTGGTGCTGATGAGACATTCGGAGCTGTCGGAGGGCATCAGTGTCCTTGATGACAACGGGAATGTTGTTGGAACGTCAAAAATAGCTGCAAGACATGTAGGTATCATAGCTCTAGATGCTTTCACTCAGTCTGTTTATTGTTCAGTCGGTTTAAATGTACATGACTAACAACACACATCATCTTCTATTCGTGTTGTTTTTACTAAACATGAAAATAGTCTACCTCTATTTCCTGCATTAGCTTCTGATAGAAAAAATGCTCGTTGCAGAAAATCCTGACAGATCTACGTCACACTGTCACTTAACATTCATGGACTCACCCATCTTGACTCACGACAAGGAAGGCTGTTGTTGGTTTAGCGTCCAGGAAACGGCAGAGAATGTCTAGACTAGCAGAAGCTAACTGTTAGCATTAGCAACTCCACCACACAGCAGAACTCCTCCAGGCTTATGTTATTTGTGGAGATAAAACATCAACGTTGCAGAGCAAACAGAGTCAGTGGTAGAGTCGTTTTGCTGTTAGCCAATCAGAGGAGAGATGTCCAAATATCAGGAAATAAGACTCTAAATCCTGTCGTCTGAGGTTACTTTCTCTTCCAGCTGACTTCTACATTCTCAAACAGGTGCACCGGAGCTTTTGTTCCCTAGAGAACGACTTTCAAGGCATTCATTCCTACTAGAGACCACTGCAGACGTATTAAAAATATGAGTAAAGTTGACCTTTAACAAAACCTAAATGCTACAAAACCAAGTCACATAGTTTGTGTCATTTAAATACTTAAATCCCATGCAGCAGCAATATTGTTCTCTGTCTGACTTTGTGTCTCACATGTTTCTGGAGACGTTCTGATCCATTCTTTGTTGAGGTTTGCAGAATTTGGTTCTGCTAATCTCTCTGAAGGTCATTTAAAACTATTCAGGACCATTCCAACTCCTCAATACTTTTATTTTCCAGTCATTCTGTTGTAGATCTGCTACTGTTGCATGACCTGGTTCTGTCCTAGCTTCAGCTTTAGACAGACTGACTCACATAAGACTAGAATGCTTTATCCATGGTGGACCAAGGTGAGTTCTGTGGCTGCAGAATCAGTCCAAACCACCATCCCTCCACCATCGTGCTGACAGCTGGGATCAGCCGTTTGTGCTGATATGCATGTTTGACTATTCTAATAATAGTATGCTGCATTATGGGTAATAACTCTAGTTTGTTCTCAGCTGTGACTGATTTGTCTCTCTATAGAGTGATAGACTTTGAGATTGTTTGGACCTTTAACCTTTCCAGATTGGAGGGCAGTAACACTTTTTGCTCTAAGGCTAGTGTTAACACACGCCTGTATTATCTATAGGTTCTAATACCATGTCCTCATGAGTAAAACCTTATAGTGAAACTACTACTAACTATGACTTTTGTTTTACATTTTTAACTCCGTTATCTTTTTTTTTTTTTTGATCAGGCGCTCTTGGAGACAGCCCTGACCCGAGTGGTCATGCCCATGCCGATCATTCTGCTTCCTCCCATGATCATGACTCTGCTGCAAAAGTAAGAACATTTCTTCGTCAATTTTTTATGTGTTTAGAAATATTTGGTTGTTGAGATAAAAAAAGAACCATAAAAGGAACATAACACATTACTCAGGCCAGTTTCTCATGACGTTCAAGAGAAGAAATGGTTCAGATGTCCTCCACCTTTCACTCCAAGTTTCTTCTCTTCTGGTTCTGGAGTTAATGACAGCAACACCAGCAGCCCTCATATAGTGTGTCTCTGCTCTGGAATCTGTTCATTTAACTTTTCTCAAAGTATCCTTGTTGCTGTTGAAAAGCAGTAACACATCAGCCTTTGGCCTCAGAACTACAGGAAAACACACTGACACTCGGCAAATGAGCTTCATCATATTTTCTTCTAACAAAAGAAACAATATCTAGTTTCAGCTTCGTCTTCCTGTTTTTAATCAGGACATGAAAAGATGAAAGGAGATGAAAAGTTCAGAGTTAGTAACAAATAAGTTAGAATTCATTAATCATCTTATCATTGAAGTAGCTTTTAATGCTTTTGTGTCATTAAATAATTAATAATACAGTTGAGTCGTAATCAGATTACAATCACTTCAGTAGATCTAAACTAATACTTTAGTTGAACAAAATGTGTCAGATGCACCCTGGAACAATAAGTTACTGTAATGATGTCATCATTATATAATGATGTCATCACAACAAACATCAGTCTACTTCTATCACACAGAGAACAACCCCCAAGTATAATCTTCTTTAAACACCCCGCCCTCACTCACACACACACACACACACACACACACACACACACACACACACACACACACACACACACACACACACACACACACACACACACACACACACAAAGGGGTTTTAAGTAACTAATATGTCCCATTGTCCCAATCAGTGACATGATGGGACGGGGCTTAAAACATATGCTGGAACCATCCACTAGGGTTTCCACTAGCTTCTGTTCCTGTGTTCTTCACTATAATAAATGTTCCTGATGACGCCACATGTTTGGACTGTGATCGCTGGCCTGGCTACATCTGTGGTATTCCGTGGAATGCAGCTAGCTCTGGAAATCCCGAACAACACTTGTCCTGACCGCTCTGAGTGGGCGGGCTCAGGTGGCACGGCTGGCTGCACAGGTGTGTTTTGGGATTCCTGGCAGCTGGATGGCTGAACAAGGAGTTAGAGAAGGTGTGTGTGTGTGTGTGTAACAGGGAGTATGAGAGTAGTGTTCAGCTCTCCTTTGTGTTGGCTCACATTCACTGGCTCTCAATGGAGCGAGAACAGGGGGACACAGGTCCCAGCGGCCCCTCAGTGATGGATTACACTGCTGAGAAGTCATTCAGTGTGGTGACAGCAGGTTCTGTCCTCACACACTCCCACACTTTAGCAGCCTGCAAGAAAAATGTCAGTTTTAACCAAACTGTTCAGGTGGTCTGATGTAAGACTAAGCTGCAGTTTGTTTGTGAGACTTGCATTGCAGCCTTCTGTGGTATCAGGATAACAGTGAATTCAGAGTACATGTCTGAGTGTTTCTTTGTGAAATCATGCTGAATCAGAAATAACTGAATCGCTAATAGACTAAGTTCACTCGCTTTTTCAATAAATGAATGCCTTGTGAGTCGATCTCCGTGGTAAAAAAAAATCTGGCGCTCCTGTTTCAGGAAGTAGAAGTTAGCCAGAGCTGAGGAGAGCAGAAGACGGCAGGTTTGGAGTCTTATTTCCTGATATTCAGACATCTCTCCTGTGATTGACTGTCTCTACCATTGACTCCGTTTGCTCTGCAACGTTGATGTTTTATCTCCACAAATAACACAAGCCTGGAGGAGTTCTGCTGTGTGGTGGAGTTGTTAATGCTAACGGTTAGCTTCTACTAGCTGAGACGTTCTCTGCCGTTTCCTGCTAAACCAACAACAGCCTTCCCCGTTGTGAGTCAAGATGGATGAGTCCATGAATGTTAAGTGACAGCGTGACGTAGATCTGTGAGGATTTTCTGAAGCGAGCGCTTTTTCCATCTATTGTCTATCAGAAGCTAATGCAGGAAATAGGGGTAGAGGACAGAGTGAAATGGTTTCTCAGTGAACTTGATCTTTAAGCTGAATTCAGCCTCCAGCTACATGTTTTAGGTGTGATTTGTCATTTAGAGCAGGTTTACTACTCTGAGAGGGATAGGCATGTCATTTTATCATCTATGATGAAGCCACAAGTTTAATGTAAAAATTACAATTTTAGAAAAATGTTTCATGAAGTTTTATTAGTCTCTATATCTGTGGCCTACATTTTTTGTAATTAGGTTGGAATCTTAAACAAGAAATTAAAACTTTAATCTTCATAAATGCACAAGTATTTCAGTCCAAAGGGAAAGCTGAAATGATAAGAGCTGTTTTAATTTCAGGTAAAAGTTCACAGACAGCAGCATCTCTTCTTCTGCAGGATTTAAATGCAGTTATTACTAAACTTTCATTGGGAACACTATCAAAGCTACCCTTTTCTGTGCCAATATAAATTTATTCTTGGCCACTTCTTGATGCTTGAGGAGCCATGTGTAGCTCCAGAGCTGCAGGTTTCTGACCTCTTCAGTAAAGGAAAGAGGCAGGGAGCCAGGGGCCCTCATCCTATCATAGACAGGGATCTGCACAGCTTCACCAGCCAATCAGCAACCTGCAATACCTCATAAAACTCTACATCTATAAAGAAGAGGAGCTTTTGGACTTCAGGTGGGTTTCCACTATAGGAGTTCTGGGAAATGTTTGGAGGGGGGTTATGTGACAGGGTCCTCTCAACCGTTGTGTGTCCATACAAAATCATCTTTTTAGGACTTTGCTTAGACGTCAGCATTGTTTGGGCAGTGAGTGATGTCACTGATCAGCGCCAGAAGGCGCTCACGGACATTAATAACATGACAAAAGTTCTATTCTGTCAAAGTTTGTTGTTGTTTAAGCCATTCAGGGGATGGAGAGATGTAAAAAGTGCTGTTCAATGACCAGAAGAGACCTGTAAGAGACACAACAGTGGAAATGACAGCGTTGTGGGGGGATTTCCACCTAATTTTTAGCATTGGGAGTTTTTAAATAGTGATTTTAAAGCGGCGTGAACACTGCTCATTTACTTTTCCTTCTCTTCTGCTTCACCAGCGTCTCTTCCAAAGGTTCAATTTTACAAATGTCGATTGTTTGGCGACATCTGCTGATGTTGTTTCCCACTCAGTTACAACCAATCGGCATGAGTTAACCACAAGTCCTGCCCGGATGCTCTACCGGGCCATTTCTGACTACATACCCCAGTTCAGGTGCTGGGTTGGTCCCGTACAATGTAAATTTATTTTATTTATTTATTTATTTAATTAGCCTTTATTTAACCAGATCAGTCGATTGAGAACTCATTCTAATTTAGGACGACGATCTGGCCAAGAGGCAGCAGCAACAGAAGGTGCGTTTCCTTTATTGGAACTTTGGGGTAAATTTACAGGAGTTCCTGATGTGCGCTTGTCTCCACTTGACCGGGCCGGCCAAACGGCCGTTTTCCGGGTTGTTTTCCGGAACCTTCTGAGTACCTGACCAGGGGTAGGTACTCGGAATGGCCCGATAAAAGACCCGGTGAAGACGCTGGGCGGGAACGCTGCAGATTGGTTGTAACTCAGTCGGAAATGATGTCAACTCAGGAGGAAAAAGGAAATGCATATATGTGGTGGGAACCGTTATTTAGGAAAACACGAGTTGTTAGAGAGACTAGCGATGGAAGCCATCGCTGCATATAACAACATAGCAAACATAAACATGCCGACTATTGCTGCTTCCTCCACTGTTTCGATCTTTGTTTACTGCTTTTTGCGCGTTTTGTGCTGATTGATGACGTAACTCACTGCGCAGACGTTTCATCAAATTCCTTCCAGGGCCAAATATATATGGAGACAGGACAGCTTAAGAGGACCGGGGCTTCGGATCTCCCGGTCAATTTCACGCTCACAGATTTACCCGGAGTAAAGGAAGTGCACCTAGAGACACGAGTAGCTTTGCACCAAAGAACAGACAGATGAGATGAAAACAAACAAGATAAAAACAGTTAGACATAAAGACATAAAGGACTGTTCTCATAAATGCGATGGTCCGGGAAAATTACCCGCAGGTTCCGATAGCCTAATGTAAGTCTGAGTAAGAGAGGCATTGGGATTCCTGTTTATCTGGGAGGTTGTTGGAACCCTTGATCTACTCGTCCATGAACATGATTCCTCTTCCTGTTGATACCAGTGTTCTGGAGGCTGGAGATCAAGCTGATTTTATATGTTATTGTGTTGTCTTTTCATTTGTCTAGACACAACCGCTGCTGTGTAAAACCTTTTTATTTTCACATGGTTCAGTAAGTTTCACAAGACCTGAACAGGTAAACCATTAACAATGTTTCCATCTAAATCTGGAGTTTGGCAGAGATGCTGTAGTTGGTTAGTGATAGTGATGGTGGTATATATAAAAGCAGTCCGACCTGGCCCAGAACGGGGCCAGTCTGAGCAAACAAACACAGTTGACTTCATACAAAATCCTTCTGAATGTTGGTGAAATCTCATTTTTCACCACCTTCATTAAAGCTTTTTAAACGTGTAACAGATTAACATTACCTCACCACTTCTCATAATACGTTGCAACTTTTCTCTTCATGGCGCTCTTCTCCAAGATGTGTAGCTGCACTTGTGTGTCGCCTAATTAAACCATGGCAGCCATATGTGTTAATGAGCTCCCTCATTAGGCAGTAGCTCTCCTCGTTAGGGGGGGGTCTGTCTCAAGCTCCTGCTGCGTTCGCTGTCCCACACACTGAATCAGGAGAAGGGAGTGGAGACAGAGAAAAGAATATATTTCTGGAGATGTATTTCTGAAATGTCCTCCGTCCTTATTTAAGTTGTTACTACTGGCAGACATGTTTCTAAGTGCCGTCGTTTTGGGAAATGGTGGATTCTGCTTTGATTGAGGTGTGAAATGGAACTGGACAGAGCTGGATAAATAAATACAGTTAAAGAAGATTCAACTGCTGAATAATAAAGCCATTTCAGATTTTTGAAGCTTTTATTAGAAAAGTGCAATTAGGTGGTGGCAATTTAATTTAAACATGATTTGATGCAGCACTAATAATTCTAGTAAAGGTTCTGATCAGTTTACAGGTTGTTATTTATCAAAGGCTTTTATTTTTAAAGGATGACATCCATAAACTACTACCAGCCAAATATAAACTGTTGTAGTTAATAAAAAATAGATGTATCCACCTTATTCCTAGCCCCCATAAGCCCTTTTGTGGAATATGCAACCGACTTCCAGTCCGGCGTTTGTTTACATGGCGACCATAAATGGATGATGCGATCTGTTTGCGCTAATCCACTTTTTATTTAAGATTTAAACAATGCGGGAGCATCAGCTGTCGCAGCTCAAACGGGATGCCGTTACAATCCTTCTGCCTACTGTAATAGAGGGATGGGAGGACGATATGAAAATCTGGCTACAGATAGCATTTTTAGCTACTTTCTGAACTCTGTCACATCTGATGGGGAGCCATTAACAACCTTGAAAGCTCAGAGGCTTATCATGGTCTACATAATAATAAAGTTGGTCGTGTTTTGTTGAAAGAGGTTGGACACAATCTTATTTACTTAAAAGCAAATATAGGGATTGAGTGTACCCTGTAAACAACCAGTGTCGCATGGACGTGCAGATCATGTCTATATTGAGTCCGTCGATATAGACCACGTCTGTAGGACGTCCTAACTAGGTCTTTGCACAGTGGGTATGCAAAAGAAATAGGAAAAATCTAATAACAGATACAATATAAAGCTAAAGATTAAAATATTGCATTGTTGATTGCTGTTGTAGCTACAAATTAAATTTTCTCTGATTGTTAGTACAACCTAGTACAAGAAATGAAACCTCACCATGCAAACCGATGTCTGTGCGCTACTTCCTGTATCTCACTGACTGTTGCTCGTGTACTTGTTTCTACATGAGCCAGCCCAGGAATAAGGTGGATAGAATGAAGTTTTATCTGCATTTTAAACGTCTCTGCTTTAGAAGATAAATCTTGTAACCTGTATCCTGTTTCCTTCCCACCAGGCTCCCTCTCCTGCAGAGACACCCAAAGCTCGTCCTGCCGGTCCACAGTCTGGTGTGTCTCGCTGCCTTCAGCCTGGCTCTGCCGCTCGCCATCAGCCTCTTCCCACAGATGTCTCAGGTACTTTATCACAACCATGTTCCTCTCTGCTCAAACCTGTTTTAATCTCCCTGCTGCCCTGAATGATTTGTTCAGCCCTTGTAATAAACACACTAACGCCACAGAATCAGGTTGTGTCCCATTAAGGACTAAAGGGAAGGGTGAAGACCCACAGCCCAGTAGAACCAGGATGCTCCAGCAGTCTGGTTCTACATCCCAGCTGGAGATGGAACACTTGTTCCTTTCACAAGCTTTTTTTTTTGGTCAGCCTTGTTTTTGTTTGAAGTGGTGTCCAACAGGGCTCAGTCTTAGGCCCCCTCCTTTTCCCTCCATGTTTGCTCCTATTGGGTCCTGATAACTAATGTATGTCCTCCTAAAGAGGAAAAACACACCACTGCTTTAGTGCCTTGATGGCTCATAACTCATCATAATTCAGTCAGGCACAGAAGTGATGGCTCCAAGAAGATCCTCTTTGTGGACATGGGTTCCTGTCCCGGTGCATCATGTGCCTCTTTTGTAACCAACCTTAATGCAAAAGAGTGGTGTGGTGTATAATCATATGATATCAGAATTATGAAGCATTTTGAGTTGTTGATCTTTGAATTTCTGACTTGTTTATAAAGATAGACACGAGGACCAAAAAAGTTCTGTTTGTGCTGAAGAACAAATGCCAGCCGCTCCGTGAGCAGGATGTAGACCACAGAGTAGGTTGTGACTGTGGAGAGAAGTCAAATCAAATAAACCAGGAAAGGGTTTCAGTGCCGTGACTGAGAGGCTCTGAAAGTGGTTTTGTAAAACTCTGGACGTGTTCAGTGTAGGTCTGCAGCGATCCAGTTCTAGTGGCGGGTGTTTCTGACCTCCTCAGAGTTTCCCTAATGAGGCGTGGCCCTCTGAGACGTAACCTGTGCTGGTATGGTCTCCTTGCTGCCACTGATGCCATCCAGGCTAGCAGGCTGAGATCTAACTATAGCCCCGAGTGTGTTATCCTGCTCATTAAATGGCAATAGCAAGAATCTGTTTTTCACTTCAATCATCTCTGTTTTTGTCTTCTTTCTGCCAAGTGACACGCTGACACAAGCCAACCAGCTCTGGCTTTAAAATGTTTAGGATTTAATTACCACTGGAAATAGCTCAGACAGCCATATGGCAAAAAATCTTCAGACATATGTGCCGCCAACAGTCCTGTGAAAAACTGCCTCTCGTTCCACGGAGGAGCCTGTTTTTCTCTCACAAGTCCTTTTTGCACTTTCGCAGGGATAGCAGATGAAAAATAAAAAGATCTCCCCAATAAGCAACACGAATGCCTTGCTCCCCGGGACCCCCCGCCTACTCAATTTGTCCCACTTCCCCATTTCACACCTAGCAAGATGTCTGATTAGGATTCTGCCTCCAGCTCCAGCAGCCATCTGTCTCTGGTTCAAATATTAGGAGATGTAAACCTCAAATTAGACTTTAATCTGCCAAATTGGCTCTTTTTGCACATTAGCAGTAAATGAAGAACATTTAAAGCCTTTAAGAATTATTTAGTTGCACAGAAAATGCTTTCAAATCTCACATGAAGCGTAGAAGAAACATAGACGTGTTTATAATAAACATATGCACATTTATGATCCGAGGGCTCGTGCCAAATCCTTCCACTTGTGCTGCTGACCTTTTTGTTCTGCTTTGACTCCCACAGATCAGCGTGAATCAGCTAGAGCCAGAGATCGCTACGGCAACAGATTGTAAGATTGTGACATACAATAAGGGACTATGAGCGTTCGTCTCCTGACCGGGAGGAAGATCCCGCTGCTCGCCGCGGGTCGAGGCGTCTGAAGCTGCCAGAGCCACTGTGGAGGAGGCAGCATACGTTCAGAGGTCAGCAGCTGATCTTGGGAATGTGTGTTAGCATTAGTCCTTAAATAGCAATAACAGTGACTGCAAATATACATCACAATGGCTCCAAGTATTAACACTTAGCAAAGACGGGATGCCAGATAATAGAATCTGAAGGCTCGCTGAGACCTTTTCATCAGAGAAGCTGATGCAGCGTTTGTCATTTCAACCATAGTCATGTGATAAGAATTCAGTCTTGTGTCACTTTGAATTAAAACTTGGAAATAAATTCATAAAACTTTATGGTTCTGTTTCATGGGGTCATCTGACCCCTCCCCGAGCCGGAGATCCGTGGACTCGATCAGCAGATCTCAGATCAGGTTCCGTCAGATGTAAAAGTTCCTACATCATCGTAGGATAAAGAATATAGAACATCTAGCTGCAATTATTTATTATGATTATTAAATCTCATTTATTTAATTTAATCTGAAACCAGATTTGTACATAAAGTTCTGTAAAGGTTATTTAAATCAGGACTTCTTGTTTTGATGCTCCTTTCCACTCTGTCAGCTGATAAAGAAAAATCACGATGATGAAACCAAACATCACTCAGGTGTTTCTGCTGCTTTGTATAAACCCTCTGCCTTTTGTCGTGATGTGTGATCCGTGTGTTTGTGCCGTTGCCGTGGGAACAGAGCAGGATGTTACAGTGGAGCATAATTCAACAGGACACTTAGAGGATAAGAGGATTCTGATTAGAGGTCGACCGATATTGGTTTTTCTATTGCCGATGCTGATATATAGGAGACATGATGAGCCGATGGACGATTTTTACTGCCGACTTTATGGCTGATATCTGGATATTTTCCACCTTATTTTCATGCTTAAATGTCACTAATAACATCAGGTGATGCACAAAATTTCTGAAGCTGTAGTCAGACACCTTTAAAAGGTTAATTTAGAGTATTAATTAAGCAGATGTTATTAGTGAACGTAAAAATACATTTAAATAAAATACTGTAGGAGCACCGGGCTGCCCGAGGATGTGCCTGAATTTAAATCGGCTTTACTAAGGACAAATATCAACCGATGCCAATGTATAAAAACTATAAATATGGCCCGATATATCGGTCTACGCCTGAATCTGATCGATAAAAACTTAACTTACACAAGTTGTTTTTGCTTTTAGTCTCACTTTTAATCAGGTTCCCTCTCATCCTTAGTGCTGCACCATCTAACTGGAGCAGTCACTGGGATTTAGCAGCTATCGTATAAATAATCATCCAAAATGATTCAAAATCCATTCAATTTAACCTGACTCCTCTAGCGTGGTACATTTTTAATTAGTTATTTTGTTTTAGTAAGATCCCATTAATAAATATATATTTTTAAATATGTCAAATATAAATTAATAAATGAAAACACACACACACTTTAAAGACAACAAAGAGCTGCAGCTGCAGACCGTTTGTTGCAGCTGGAGGTGACTGGACCATCCTTCCAGAGCTCTGGCTGTCAGAGACCTCTACAGAACCTACCTGGTGTTTATTTAGATAATCCTGATGTACCTGCACCTGCAGCGAGTATAGGGTATCCTGGGAACTCAAACCATGTGACCCCTGTGCACCTCCAGATGTCTAATGTGTGTTTCCCTGCCACATCTCCCCTCTTGTCCCCCTGTGTCTCGTTGCCTCTACAAAACAAGACGTGAGGGGTCAAACGCTGCCGCTCCTCTGTGGAGCCTCGGGGTCGTTGGGCAGAGGTTGCTGGAGTTTAGTGAAAGGACTCCTTTAAGGTCATTGTTGTGTTTTGTTGGCTTTAACACCTGTGCAGCTGGGCCAGAACAGTCCTCATGCGTTTAGTGCTCAGTAACACTGTTGCATATCTACGTCTTTCTGATGAGTGAATGAAGGGGTCGTTCTCAGAGCTGAAAGGGGAAATTCTTCCATCCCGCAGGCTTTCATTCCAATCAAACACTGGAGCAGCAGGTTTCACACCCATCAGGGCATGCATCTGCAGCTGGACACAACACCTAATGAGTGAAGTGTGCAGCTGCAGCGGCTGCAGACTGCACACGAATTACAACAAAAACACAACAATCATATCCGAGGAGATCGTTTCTTTATTCCCAAGCAGTTTCTTTGTAATGACATGCTCTGCTCAAAAATCGTGTTCTGATATATTTTATTCTACACTTAGTGCTTAATAAAATCAGTAACAAGCACACATCATCCATCACCTGCACCATGAATCCAGCAGCAGAGGCGTGCTGTTAAAATGTGACTCGACTTGCCTCCAACACCAGCATCTACCGCCGGATTCATGCACAGCTGCTCTCAGGTCTCCGTTCTGAGAAGAGAATATTCCTCCAGAGCTCTAATGCAGCCCTCCGCCGCCGCTCAGGTCGTTAAAATAAAGCCATGCAGAGAGAGAGACGGATTCAGATCCTCCAGACGGTTCCTGTTTTCTTCTGTCCAGTCACAGCCGATTCACTCAGAAACATGAGTCAACACATTCTCTCTCTTCTGTGAAAAGTTTAAATGAGTGTAGTTCACAAGTGGAGGTGTGTGTGTGTGTGTGTGTGGGGGGGGGGGGGGTCAGCAGGAGGTGAGGAACAAAACAACCTTCATCACAGACTAATGCACAGGTAGAAATCAAAAGCACCTTGATAGAGGTTGGCTTTCTCTTCTTCTCTGGCTAAAACCAGAGATCATGACGTGATGTGAGGACCACTTCCTGTCCACAGACACTCAAGATGAACATCAGGAGACGCATCCATTCTGTGTAGCACCTCCATGAAAGCATGATCGAATGTCGAGTCCTTCAGTCTTCCTCTAATGTGTCTAATTACACAGAATAATGTTACATAATAAATAGTGTTGGTCCTCCGGTGCGTCCAACAGGGACGCAGGTTTTAGGGAGCGTTCAGTCCTCTGAGGTCACATCTATGTCCTCGGAGCTGGCCTGCTTGGTGGCGAGGCGCCATCTGTTGATGTGGTGGTTTCCTTTCTTCTTCTGCTGGCTCTCAGGACCCTCCTCCTCCAGCTTCTGCCGCTTGTACTTAGTCCTCCTGTTCTGGAACCACACCTTCACCTGGAAACCAGCGTGACAGAACATCCATGAGCCTCCGTTCAGTGGTACCCCCAAGGGGTGGCCAGGGGGGCATGGCCACCCCTAGAAAATAGTTGACCACCCCAATGGCACCCCCAGGGAAGACCACCCCCTCACCCACCTTAATAAATTTATCTTCTCTAATCTAGAGGTACATTTTAAAGCCATTAAATCCATTTATTTGGATAAAAATTCATAAATCATTTATTTAATAAATCACAATTTGAATATTTATGTATGTCACTGAGGCTCATCATTTTAAGTATAAATCCCAAAATGTTTTTGTGGATATTTTAGTTGAAACAGACACTGGCAAATTAAACTTCTTAAAAATGTAAGACAATAAAATTTGAAGCAATAATCGGAATAACTGAAATTTGTCATTTGTCTTTAACTGTGGGATCAATAAAGTCTATTCTAATGTTGGCGTTTCTCAAATTTGAGTTGGATACCTATAGGGCTATTGTTTTTAAAATGAAAAAGAATGGAGAAGCAACACACAGCTAGCAGCTAAACAGCCAGAGTTCCAGGGACCAGTTTGGTGCCACCCCAAAATGTCTCCATTTAATTTATAATCTCATTGTTCAGAAGACCTCATTATTCAGATTAGAAAAATATATGCAATTTTCAGATTTTGGTATTATTATTATTATTATTTAATTGAGCAATTAAAAAACCTGATCAAAAAGCCAGTAAAGAATAACAATGACACTCACAGGTGAAAATCAGCAGAACAAAACCAAAACAGCCACACCAAATATTCTCTGAGATTTATAATAAACTGCTTAATGGTTCCAAACTCTTTTAACAATTTGATTAAAAAACGCAGTGAAGCATTAACTTGACTAACATATTTAAACACCTCCACACACAGGTTTGAGTTAAGTCCTGCTGGGGAGTGCTTGGTACCTGAGCTGTTTACCTGCTGGTGCACCTGGTCCGTCAGAGGGGATTATTCATTATGATCTTATTTATTGCAGCATAATACGAAGCCTCCAAATTGAAACTGGAGTTAAACTTTATTAAAATGATGAAATGAAAATACCTGTCTCTGATTGTCCGAGCTGACACACCTGGATAGTTTGGACTCAATTATCAGATTCTTTATTTTAGACCAAAACCGAATTAAACCCTGTCCTTCAGCTTTAGCAGAAACAGGAGCCAGCTGTTTTAATTTTATAGTTTGAATGAATGAATTGTGTTTATTATTTTTGATGCTCTTAATCTAATTATTTTTCCCTTTTAAATAAATAAAAGGAGAATTAACGCGCGTCACGAGGACGCGCGGTCGTTTCCTTTTGGTACAAAAACAGGTAAAACACCCAGACGCGGCTTTAAAACTCACCTGCGTCTCAGATAAACTCAGACTGTTGGCCAGCTGCTTCCGCTCGGCTCCCACCACGTAGTGGTTCTTCTCAAACGCTCTCTCCAGACGGAGGAGCTGCGAGGGCGAGAAGGCCGTCCGGATGCGTTTGGGTTTCCTGGCGAACGGTCCGTGGAGGAGCAGGCTGTCCTGGGACACGTCGGTACCTGCAGCGGGGTCAGATCAGCGTTAAAAGCTGCTGTTGGGTTTTAGTTGTGATCCAGAACCAGAACGGACCTGCTCACCCAGGAGAACCGGGTTTCAGCATCAGCAGCTTCTGCGTCACATCTGTTTATTTATGCATAAATGAAGCGCGTGTTCTTTGGTTTTCTGATCTGGATCATGTTGGACTAAAACAGATTTTCATTTATAATTTTATTTTTTACTTAAAACATGTTCATTTCATTTTTAAATCCTTCTGGTTTACTTCTCAACATAATTGTACAAATGTGCGCGTGCGCGCTCACGCTGTGAAAACTATAAATGCAGTTAAACCTTTTTGGTAAAAACTGTTTTTAAATATTTGATGGTCTAAACATTTATTCTGGGAAATTAATATTGTTTTTTAATTTATTTTGTTTTCTCCATTAGGCGAGGCGAAAAATACGCATTTATATATATATTTTTTAATTTATTATTTATTACTTTTTGCTGTGATTATTCAGACCTGCTGCCCTTCAGCTTATTGGGAAATTTGTAAATGTATTTATTTGTTCTTTTTTTCCATGAAGCATTTTTTTTCTCGTTTTGTTATAAAAACAAATGTTTTATAATCACCAAAATGTGACATTCAGCAAAAATATCGGTGAGAAAATGTAATTATTTTAGCATGTTTTGTTTTTCGATTTTCACATTTGTCTATTTTTTAGTTTAATAAAAGCTTCATTATTTTCAGACTATTCGTAAATAAAGACAAAGGCTTTTATTTATTTAGAAAGACGCTCTTTGTCTCTTGTAGGACGCTTGTTTAAAAGATGTAACAGAAACTCTGAATGTTCTGCAGCTTTTCACATTTTTGGACTGTTATTTTAGGTGAGTTTAATTAAATGTTTCATGTTTACTAAAAAAAATCAATCAGTTAATTTCCTTTATGGGCAAAACATGTGTGCAGCTGCTATTTACTTAATTTAATTTTCCTTAATTTAATTTTCCTTAATTTTAATTTCCTTAGTTGTATTTTATTTTATTTTAATTACTTTTATTTTACTTTATTTTATTTTATATTATTTTATTTTATTTATCAGCGTGCTCCTTAAACCCAGCACCTCATGCTAAGAACGACTTGGTCTTTCAGACAGAGCATCCCATAATAACATCTGATCAGGCTCCATCTCCCGTTCTTGACGTACCTTGAAATCGGTGCCCAAAGAACCGGTTCCTTAGGACCCAGGGGTAGAAGTTGAGCGGGTCCCGGTGCTGCGTCCCGAAGAAGTGCGGGTGCTGCAGGTGGGATCCTCCGAGCTGGTGCGGAGCCACGGTGAGAGACGGGTGGTTGACCGTCTCCGGGAACACCAGGTCCGGGTTCTGGTAGAGGGACCTGGCCGGTGGAGCCTGGTAGCCGTTCATCAAGGCATCTGTGGTGGGGTTGGAGTAGGTGAGAGCCGTGGGGCGGATGGGCTCCTCGGGGGTCAGCGGGCTCTCTTTAGCCACTAGAGACTCGATGGTGAAGCAGCGTTTCCCCGCGGATGAAAACATCCTGAACAGAAATCAAACCCTGCAGAGTCTTTAGCCTCCTCCTGTTGGCCTGAAGTCTCCGCGCTCAGAGCTGCTTCATGACTGAAGATGGGGTTCTGGTTGGTGGGTGGGTGGAGGAGGGAGGGGGTCACGAGCTGAAGATGCTGCTACAAAACTCAACAGCGCTGCAAGTCGCCCTGATCCGCAGAGTCTGCGCTCCCAGGGGGGTTCTCCGCACAAGTGCGCACGGAGCAAAGCGTCTCCAGACCTTCCAGGCGTCTTTACGCAGCGCAGGGAGGACGCTGATTGGACCAGAGCTGCTGCTGCTGCTCTCCTAGAACTGCTGCTCACATCACAGACCGGATCGGTATACCGGCAGGATCGTTCAGTCCCGTCGGCGGAGAGAAAGTTGTTTCAATAAAGCTGACCCCGGATCTCTAAGTTTACACATCATTCACTCATTTCTCCATGCGTAAATCTGAAACACTGACCGACATCCCTGCAGCTCCACGAGGCCCAAACCAAAGATTTTCCTGCACAAATGAACTCGATGCTTCATTTAATCTGGACTTTCAGAGAGAATCTCATTAGCCGTGGAGCTTGGACACAAAACCCTTCAGGAGTGTGTCCTCTGAGTGTGTGTCCTGTAGTTTGACATTGCAGCCGCGCGTCGTTGCGCAGCTTCCTCTGCGCCAAGTTAATGATTCCCGTTGAATGCGCTCGTTTACGCAGAGGCTGCATTAGAAAATCATTAGCGATGAAAATGAAGAGGTAAAACAAGTTGTTGATTAGGCGTTTAGAGCTAAAGGCTCCTAAAGAAGGCGGAGGCTTCTGTGAACGGGCCCTTTTCTCCCCACTGGCTCGTAAAGTGAACCGGACTGATGAACTCCGGGCTGCGTCTCTTTTCCGTGACTAAACGCTGAATTTATAAATGAAGTCTTTTATCAGCCTGCATCAGAGGAGAGCAGGCTGGACGGAACCAGGGGACAGGACCCGTCCGAGTCCGCCTCGAACCGACCTCAGCAGCAGGAACTTGTTGGTTGACCGACTTGAGTTTAATGATGAAACCCCGCGGGTGTGAGCGCGCGCTGACCCCGATCCTTCTGGTTAATACTTGATCAGATCGCTGCTTCAACACAAACACAACAGAGCAGCCGCTCTTTGTTCCCAGGCTGCGGCTTTCTCACCCGGAGGGCTCTGAGCGCAGATCCTCACCAAACATCCGCGGGGTCAAAACTCCTTTTTTTTTAAAAAAAATAAAAAATAAAGAAAGTTTAGAACATATTCTAATTCTGTTGTTCAAACGCAAAAAAACATCTTATTTTAATCTGCTGTCCAACTGCGCCAGATCCGCAACATCACAAAATCACGCAATAAAATAACATATATCATCTTTATCCTCGATATAAACACAAAAGTGACACATCATCTAATGAATTATGTATAGAATTATATATTATAGTTCTATAATTTATAGAATTATATAATTAAATCAAGTATATTTTGTATCTGAAAAAAAAAAAAAAAAAATATATATATATATATATATATATATATATATATATATATATAAATAAACAATTTAAAGTCTCCATCAAAAACAAAGTTGCATAACTTAATTATTTTCTAACTTTTCTTCCAGTTTGCTTTCATATTCTGATCATTCTGGACAAAACCAGAATAAAAACTGTCCAAACAGAACAACTCTCCTCCGGACTTAATCGGTGTGCGAGCCCGGTCCACCAGGACTCATGCACACGTGCTGCCCTCCAGTGGAACCGGACAGGACGAGAATCATCTTCATCCATTAAATTGGCTCATTTTTAATATTGTTATAATCAAGGGTAAATGTTTAGGCTATGTTTTAATGCAATATTGTGGTATTAAACCCCAAAAGAGGGGCATTAATTTAAACAACTAACTGCTATTTTCTCCTGAAAAATCCATGCATGGGAAGAAAAATGTCTTCAGAACAAAAGAAAATGAGTCCAGTCACTCTTTTCCTCAGACTACAGGAATGATATGTTGCTGTTAATCCTTTAAAGATCAACACAAAGATATACTTTGTTGCATTTTTCATGCATTCAGAGAACCAAGTGCCTTACTACTACTATTATTTATTATTATTATTATTTTATTATTATTATTATTAT
This sequence comes from Aphyosemion australe, assembly GCA_006937985.1. Taxonomy (NCBI): domain Eukaryota; kingdom Metazoa; phylum Chordata; class Actinopteri; order Cyprinodontiformes; family Nothobranchiidae; genus Aphyosemion; species Aphyosemion australe. The sequence continues at coordinate 130,619 of SSNS01000153.1, read as the reverse complement.
TATTATTATTATCATTTTATCATTTTATCATTATTATTATTATTATTATTATTATTATTATTATTATTTTATTATTATTATTATTTTATCATTTTATTATTATTATTATATATTTTTAATTATGACTCTCCGGGTTGGTCTTCCTCGCAGATGCTGCCATCTAGTGGTCAATGTGAGGCTGAAGTCATATAATTCTTTTTTGTGTGTGTGCGTGTGTGTGTGTGTGCTTGCGTACGTGCACGTGTGTGACAGACAGACAGACAGGCAGGCAGATAGATAGAAGATAGAGCTAGATAGATGATAGATAGATAGATAGATGATAGATAGATAGATAGATAGATAGCTAGATAGATGATAGATAGATAGATGATAGATATATAGATAGAAGATAGATAGATAGATAGAAGATAGATACATAGATAGAAGATAGATAGATAGATAGATAGCTAGATAGATAGATAGATAGATAGATAGATAGATAGATAGATGATAGATATATAGATAGAAGATAGATAGATAGATAGAAGATAGATATAGATGATTGATAGATGATAGATAGATAGATAGATAGATAGATAGAAAGAAAGAAAGATATAGATGATGATAGATAGATAGATAGATAGATAGATAGATAGATAGATAGATAGATAGATAGATAGATAGATAGATAGATAGATAGATAGATAGATAGATAGATAGATAGATAGACCCTCTCACCAGGTGTTCATTAATAGCCTAATTGGGCTCTTTGTTCCGCATTAGTGGTGTGTGTTCAGCTAATCTATTCTACTTAAACTCTCGCAACATTTCACTCCTGCGTAACGAGATGACAAAAGTAGCATGTCCCTGAGTTTGTGCCACCTGCGTGAGAAGTGGGCTCGTTAAGCCAGCTGCGCTCCTCCGCGCGCCCACCGGCTGACCCCTCCTAATAAACAAACACACCTGACCAGAACCTGCTGTTTCTTCATCACCTTTGTTCTTCGGCTCTGCCAGGTTCTCCTGGAGCCCAGTTCGATGCGAGCGGGTCCAATTCCTCCCGAGACACGGAAACGGTTCCGCTGCTCCTCCAGTCAGGAGTCACGTGGGTCCAGAACAAAGAACGACTCTGACTTCAAACGCTGTCATTAAAGCTAATGACTGTTAGACTGCAAATAAAATGCTAAATGACACACACACACACACACACACACACACACACACACACACACACACACACACACACACACACACACACACACACACACACACACAGGAGGCTTTATCTCTCCATGAGAACTTTCACACCTCCAGAGCTACTAACCTAATCTGACTTGCAAACAAAATTGTGTTCAAAATGTATTTTTGTTTAGAAAAATAAAAATCTATTATTTATCTCCTAATTAATAATTACAGATAAAAAAAACTACAGACTGAATCTGTTTTAAGATTTTAGACCAAAGACTAAAATAAAATAAAATACCTGAAAACATATTCAGCTCTGTAAAATGTAACAAAACTATTCCTTTTTCTAAAATATTTATAATTTGTACTAAAATTAGTAACATTTACAATAAAACCAATGAGCCTAAATAATCTGAGGATTGTTTGGCTTCATACACCATAATGACTGTAAAAATAATCTTTTTTTAAGTCCATTAATCTGTTACTCTGGGTTAGAGAGCGAGAACATCCTTTCCCACCTCTGCTCATGTTCATGATGCTGTTACTGACATGATGTGGATGAGGAGCAGCAGCAGGAGGCTGGTCTAAACCCTCAGAGACAAATAAAGCCCCGATCGTTTCCTTTCTAAGCTGCTTCCCTTCAGACCTGCAGAGAATCTGAAGAACACAGCAGAGCCTCCAGCCGTTAAGGTGCCCTGTGCTAATTGAGACGATGAGCTCGGTGACCCCCACCTCCTCCCAGCAGGACCCTCTTGGGTTTTTCCCAGGCCTCTGGCTGCTTCTTTCTGTCCCTCAATGGGATTACGCTGCTCTGGGGAGAGGACAGGGATGGGAGGGGGGGGGCTTCTGAGTCCAATTCCAGGCTGATCACATCAGAAAGAGCTCGACATGGGTTTTACACAAACTCTTAATCAGACTGAGCAGGGACATCAGGAGACAGGCTGGCGGGTGGGACAGAAGACATAGCTTGTTAAACTTTTCCTCACCAGCTCTGGAGTTTATGACTTTGAAACAACTTTTATTTAACTTTAAACTCTTGGTTCTGCAGGCATCAGTGAGACTTTTATTCTGAAATATCATAAGAGAAGGGGTAAGATGTCACAGAGTCACACTCATCTTTTTTATTTATTCCCCTCATCATCACCATGACAACCGCATCCTGATCATCAGCCCTTCTACATTTTCTGTGGACATGAAGCAGCTCTTTGCTGGCTCAGCCCTCTTTGTTAAACGTGTCCCAGCAGGACACCAGGTCCAGGTTGACCTGCTCTGGATGGACTGTCCCTTGTCCTGTTTTGTCCCTCCTGTCTGTCAGCAGCATGGAAAAGCAGCGTGAGTCATTTTTTTCCTGGAAGGGACGACGTGGAGTCTGAGCGGAGCAGCCAGGGGACACCTGCCGACGGTGGGTGGGCCCGTGGAGGCCCTGTTCATGGAGGAGCGGGGACAACAAGCGTGTTGACCCCCACCACCTTGGGTCACGGAGATCCAAACTAATCCCTGAGCTGGTGTTTGTTTAGCTTATAGAGCGGTTTCCCAGTCTGTACTGGACTTAATGTGAGATCAGACGTCTCCATCCTCTCCAGAGTGAGACAGGAGGGACAATAAGGTCACAAAAGACATCACTTTAGGGAAGAGGTGATGAAGTGATGTGATTATTTACTCATCGTCTCTGCAGACGTTGCATCAGAGCTGCTTGGCCTCGTTTTTGATCAAAATGATCAATTATTTTTTATTGTTGCATCAAACTTTCTTTTTTTTATTTTGAATCTTTTAAATAAATGTCTTTAAACCAGGATGTGAGTTAAAGAGAGAAATAATAAACACAATGAGGCCAAATAAATGTTATAAAATATATTCATGTCATTAGAAACGTTACATCAACTCAACATAGAAAATTAAATATATAACTATAACTCTATAAATAGCTGGAGCCAGAGGCCTCCCTCTCACAGGTATGTACAGTCAGCTGGTTCTGATCACGGGTTCGGTTGGACCGGTTAACAGGGTTCTGTGGAGTCGTCTGAGACATCCACCTCCACGTCTGAGTCGGAGAACTCCTCATCCTCCCCTTCATCACCGTGGCCCTGAGATCCGGGACTTGTTGGTGGAACCAGACCCAGTTTAGCCAGTTTGGCCTGCTGCTGCTCCAGACTCTGTTTGCGCCACTTGATGCGTCGGTTCTGGAACCAGACTTTGACCTGGAGAGAGAGAGAGAGGCGGTGCGTTAAAAACGTGCGAGCTCGTGCGTTTATGCGCGTGCACAGTGGGCTCGTTCTCACCTGAGCCTCTGTGAGCTGCAGCGCGGAGGCCAACAGGAACCTCTCCGAACCGACCATGTACTGCTGCCGGGCGAACTCCTTCTCCAGCCGGGCCAGCTGCTCGCTGGTGAAACTGGTGCGCATCCGCTTCAACTTCCCGCCTTTCGATTTGAACGCGTGCAGCCCTGAGGTCACTTTGGACATGGAGGCTGCAAGAGAGCAGATATTTAATCTCACCGTGAATTTGCCTCGTCGGTCTGAACGGTTCCGAGCCGGGTCTAGTTTTACCTTGCGCGTAAAACGCTCCACGGCAGGACGGCTGGTAGCTGAAGGGTGGGCAGCAGTAGATGGAATATCCAGGCTGCGGATGGATGGCGGAGTGCATCACGTTTGAGGAGTACAGATACGGAGCTGCAGCTGTCGGTAAAGCAGCCAGAGGCAGAACCGGCAGGCTCAGGGGGGTACTGGTCCGCACGTTGGGTTTCTCCTCAGGCTTGGCGAGTAAGGCCTCGATAGTGAAGGACTTCCGGTTGGGAGGCTTTGCTGATGAAGCGCAGGGGCCCTCGCTGCTCTGCGGGTACAGCGATGCTGGTGCGTAATTACGCACGGAGTATCCATACGTCCCCACCGGTGCGTTGGGTACCTGCATGGTTAAAATGTGATCTTAGACGCTGTTGCTCCGACTGCAGACAGGAGGACGAGTGAAGCTCCTGCGTCCACAGACCTTTTATACTCCTGCAGCGTGAGGAGGTGTGACCCCCCACCTCACCCCCCTCCCGGGGTCCTTTGTCTTTCTAAGTAGCAGATGAGAGAGACCAACATCCCGACAACGTATCCAATTAATTGGTGAAATTGTACAAGCTGGCATTGTGAAACATCCGAACCCTTTGAATGACAAAGCTTTTGAAGAGCGCGCGGGGAGGTGCGGGGGGGTCAAAGGGGTTTACTGGGCAACAAATTCCTGCATGGATCTTAAGTCCAAATGCAATCATCACCGCTGGGAAAGCCTTGATGTTACTAAACCATCTTACTTTGGGACTTTTAAGTCCCGGCGGACCGAGACACACTTTAAGCAGCGGAACAAGCCCCATCTGGACCCGGCGGTACCAGCAGAGACCCTACTGTGTGCTGGTAAATCCCAGTCTAAACGGGGCTCTGCATGCGTCCGTGCACCAATAATCACTCATCTGTTGTGAACAATAAATCTATCTTGCTGCTAAAAGCGCAGGTGTTGCTGTTGACAACGCGTGCGCCTCAGCAGCAGCGGTGCGGCCTTTCTCCTCACCTAACGGAGGCGTTAAATCCAGCGAGTCAGGTGTTGAGATGTTTGCGCTAATCTCACATTAATCCAGACTAATCTGACCTGTGGACCCGAGCTGCGCCAAGACGCAATAAAATGCGTGAATATAATAAAACCAGCTTCTTAATGTGTGTGTGTGTGCGCGCGCGCGCGATTCTTTGAAGGAGGTGATCTGCTTTCTACACCATCCGGAGACAACGACGCTCCTCTTTCAACCCGGATTATTGCCAGCTCTGCAAACGTCGCGGGCTCATCTCCATCACTTGGAGGTGGCGCAGAGCGCCTCTCGGCCCATCAGTAACTGTTAAAACACCGGGGCCCGGCCCGCATTCCCTTTGACCTCCACCCGGTGTGTTTGTTCTCCTCAACTCGCACTAGAATGTCTAATGAAGGAGGCAAACACAGACGCTCTCCACCAGGGCCAGAACAATGAATGCGCGTCTGATGCCTCTGAGACCGGACCACCCACTCCAGAACCACGGGTCCAAAGTCCGATGGGTCCCCTCATGGTGATGCATCAGAGCTGGTGGCTCTCTGAACGTTTCAGCTCATTTGCTTTTTAGGGTGAAACTTGAAAACTCAGCTGTGGTTTGTTGGGTTTTGTTTTTCTTGTGTATTGGAGCCAGACAAGGAATACACTGAGCACGGAGCTTCTATTCATAGTCAGAGAGAGAGAGAGAGCTGCTCCCTAATGGCTCAATCACCTTTAATGAGCCTCAGGAGCAGCTTGAAACTCATCAGCACCACTCAAACTCTCAGATTATTGACATGCAAGGCAGGAGTTCTTTGACCTTTTTGTTTTTTATCTGGCATTACATCACTTCCATACGGAAGAGGATTAGTGCCACTGAAAAGAAAAAAAGAAAAGAAAAATAAATCTGACTTTAATCTCAGAATTCTGCTTTCAGAAGTCAAAAAGTCAGAAATCTGCAGAATTCTGGGCCAGATTTCTGTCTAAAGTCAGGTTTCTTTTTCTTTTCAGTTGCACTAATCCTCTTCCGTAGCACGAAAATGTTCAAGTTTAGCTCTAAAAGCAGACCAACACTTTGAAAAGCAGATGAAATCAACATAAATCTGGAATAGTCGGTTTGTGACGATGCTTCATGAAAAATAAAATAAAATCCTTCACCTAATTCCACATGATCATGTTCACTACATTAGGGAATAATTAGCTCTAAGGTTTTAATTTACATTCATGGTAAACAAACACATCCTGTCACTTTAAAATGATTGTTTTAGTACAAAAATCAACAATGTTTAAGTTCTTGTGAACAAGTCTGGTCTGGTTTCAGTGTCTTATTTTCAAAATAATCACAATTATTATCATTTTTATTAAATTTTACTTAAATTTATTGAAGAAAATCTCTTTATTTCTTTCTGTGAAACAGAATTAAATATTTAAATGCTCTAATTTAAAACTGAATCCATATTTGTGATGTAGAATCACTTTGCATCAAACAAACTGCAGGCTCTTCTCTTCCTCACCTTAGTTCATCTGTCTAAATGAAACAAAAGCATGAAGAACGCCATCATCATCATTGTGATTAAAGCAGATCTTCTCCTTGCCTTCCTGACACATTTAACAAACTGAGCTCAGCTTTTCCAGCATGAATGTGTTCATGACAACAAATGACCCCCTGGCCCAGCCCTGCAGCTGCACCTGAGGGGTCATCACAGGTACCTGCAGCCTCTGACCTCAAATGATCATGAATGAGGGACACAATAAACACACAAACCCTATAGAACAGAAACACCTTTGATATTAGTTCTCTACATTTGTGCTGGAGACCATTTATATCAACCACCCTGCAGTCAGCTCAGCTGTTTCTTATCAGTCACATAATAAAAACAACAAAAGAAAAAAATGCACCAAGACTTTAGGATATTCTTTATCCTATATTTATAAAATAAACACAATTAAAAGTGTGATAATGATCATTATTATTGAAGCTTTTTTATCATGTTGCTGCAATAATCAATAAACAATAATAATCAATAAACAATAATAATCAAACAAAAGGTAAAAATGTTAAATTTAGTGCTAGAGAAAACAAACAGTAAGAAAGAGGATATTTATTTAAAAAGCACTAACTTCACTTTACCGCCCAAAACACATATTTGACACAACAGTTAAGGTGGCGTCTGGTCAGGATGCCTCCTGGACGCCTACCTGGTGAAGTTTTCTGAGCACGTCCAAACGGGAGGAGACCTAAAGGAAGACCCAGGACACGCTGGAGGGACTATGTCTCTCGGCTGGCCAGGGAACGCCTTGGGATTCCCCCGGAAGAGCTGGCCCAAGTGGCTGGGGAGAGGGAAGTCTGGACCTCTCTGCTTAGGCTGCTGCCCCCGCGACCTGAGTATTTTATTTAGTTTATTTGTGTTTCATGTATATTTTGTTATAAACTCACTGTTAATAAAATTGTATAAATACAAAATAATAAATAAATAAATGAATATCCCATCGACAAATATTCAGTTAAACAGATTTAATCACAAACAAACAAAAATAAACACCATGTGTGTTTTATGCCTGGGTGCTCAAAGCCTTTAAAACCTGCTAAAAGCTCTTCTATGTGGTGATCTATCTGAAACCGTGTTTTCATCTTATCAACTTTTTTTGTGTATTTTACTTTATAAATTGTGCAGGTTGGGAGAATTTTAATCCAGTTTGGTAAGTCCAATAAATCTGTATGCTGCAGTGATCCTCAGATGTAAACGTGTGTTTGTCTCTGTTATGGCAGCAGAGGCGAGTTTTGGGTGTCTGACTTTTTTGACTTTATTTCTTTTCTTCATCTCAGCATAGCTGTACAGTAGCTATCCTGCAAAAGTCTTAAATCAATCCTCATATATTCATATTTTCTTTCCCAGCAGCCAAACTCTCTTAAAGTGGTTTGGATCTTCAGCTCTTCAGGTTTTTACCTTTTCTTTCTTCACTCACTTCTAGTTGTACATTTTTAGAGGAATGTTTGTGGCTTTTATCAGTCTGGCATCAAAAACATTTGTTTTGTTGGCAGAAATGATTAAAAAAGCACAAAAAGGACCCAGTTTGTCTCATAAAAAAGTGTTTTAGCTCTCCAACATGGAGATTCTCAATGAGCCATCACCAATAATTCACCTCAACAAACTAGAAAAACACAACTGTTGCACAGTGGTGTTTACATGTGAGCAGGGTTTCATGTATTTTTAATTAACAATGTGAGTGAAGCTCTGAAAACGGCCCATTTTGCACGTCACCCTGAGATTCTTTGTGTTTTTTATTTTGATGGGAGGGCCTTCGTTAGCATCAACACCTCTGCTGTGAAGGGCTACTGTGCACGTCGCTCCCTCTGGGCCTCCAACCATTCACATTAATATTCAGCCCCATCTCTGTCATCCTAATGAAGGATTAACTTCAGCACCGATCTCAGGTTGCTGAGTGACAGGACCGGCCGGTCCATGGGAACGGAGAGGGAGCGTATTCTAGCCGTCTGACACTAACAGCATCCAGAAAAGAAACGATCAGAGCGGAGCTTTTGTGGAGGTCAGGAAGGAAAAGTTTAGGCTTTTGGTGCAAATCATCAAAAGTTCACATCATTTAGAGGTGCTGCATGTTTGCAGAGACTTATGCCTCATGTCTGATGGTGATGCTCAGTTTTCTAGTTTAGGACCGACCCCTTCAGAGAATTATTGGAGTTTGCAGAGGAATCACCAGACTGGTGAACGGAGCAAACTACAGTTTGATTTGTAACTCTTTGACTCTTTAGGGAAACAAACTGAGAACTTGGGAATGTTGGGAAAGAGAAAGGAGGACGGGATTAAGGTGAGATTTCCAAATATCTGCAGACATGTAGCGTAACCTGGCTGTTTTCTGTTTTGCTCAGTGAGTCACGTGCACATGGAGGATCTCACTCTCTCTCTTTCTGGTAACTTAGGTTTATTTCCCAGAATGCACTATGGTCCATCTTCCTTTACCATCTACTTCTGCATCTAGAACCTTCAGATTTTCTATCAAAAGTATTGAAACAGTTAAAGTGAAGCAGACATTCTCACGCAGGGTTTCTCCTCTAGAACGAGCCTTTATTCTGTCTGGGCCGAGCCTCCTCCAGGTGCTTTCAGGGCTTTGTAGACACAGCCCCACACCCGCCCCTTCTCTTTAATGGAGGTGAGAATTGGCGGGTTGGACTTTAACACTTGACCTCTGTTTACACTTCCTGTGGGTGTCAGGGCCGGTCCATAAAGCTGTGCTCGCGGGGTCCGAGCTCCCCGGTGCTGCGAGCTGAATGCACTGCTGCTCCTGCTCTGAGGTTATAGGACAGGCCATTTCCTCCCAGCACATTGTGTCTTTGCATATAATACTGCCACACTTCCTCTACCCCCATCACACACACACACACATGCATGCACACACTTCATCTGGGAGAGCTCTGGTTTACTCGCTGCAGCTTTCTCATGCATCATCTGTCAGAAGCTGAATTGGTTTGACGTTGTGCAAAATCACTCATTAGGTTTATAAAATGAACAAATATCAAATGCGTGTTTTAAAAACACATTTAACTTTAATGCAGGAGGATTGTTGCTCCGTAGGTCTGCAGAGAAGTGGGATGCAGGTGGACAGAATCTACTCTGTCTCGTGATAATAGACGTAGAAAAGACGGACAGAATTCTAATAAGCTGCTTCCAGAAAACACAAGATCGGGCTGTGGTGTGATTCTTCTGGGTGATGGGGCTGCATGTGAGGACCTGCAGGCGGGGGTTAGTTATTTATGTCTCAGTATGGATATATACCTCTGACTTCACAGCTTTTCTGATCATTTTAAGAGCCACTCTTGTCGGAACATGCCACCACACAGTCAGCTGTCTGTGGAGGATCCGTGAATGCAGCATAATTCTACAAAAGCTTTAACCAATCACACCTTTACCTCTCTTTTTACCTCGTGTTTGTGTTTTAGTTGTGTTGCTCAGTGAAAGAACAAAGCCTCAGCGTCATTAGCTGGTGTCCAGCCTGCTTTTAGGGGATTGTGTCCAGCAGAGGACAATCAGGACCTCAAACAGCAGATCAAAGCAGCCGTCTCCCTGGAGAAACGCCAAACAAAGAGCGATATGTGGACTTTGTGGGCCATGATGAAGAACTGAGTGATAATTAGTGCAGACAGCCCACCTAAAGGCACATTACACCTCACTTTCCTGTTCTTTAACCAATGCAAAGAGAGTGGAATACAATGGCTCATTTTGTGTTTACGAGAGCTGACTGGACACATCAAACAAGACCACACACACAGAGGGGCCGGCAGACCCCAGATCTGCTAAACAGCTGCTGACATCTGCTGGAGAACATGGTGGGAGCAATGATAAAACCCCTGAGCAGGTCTGACACCGTTACAGCCAGAGGTACACGTTTCTGTTTAAATTAAAGCTGATTTAAACTTGATTTAATGATTTAAAAAACTTTTAGTTATTTCTTAGAATAAAAAAATACAATTTAAACTATTAAATAGTCAAAAACAGTGTTTTTTAAAAGTCTCTGATGTCATTGATCTGTAATAGCGTCACATAAAAATGGGCTCAGGTCTCAGGATTCATTCGTTAGACCTGGGTGTTGCTGCTTATGTGTTTAGCAGAAGATTTTATCCAAAATGACTTACAGTTAAATAAAATATTACAGGTGAAACAACAGGACCAAACTCCTCCCCTGCATGGGACGCATTCTCACCACATCCCTGAACCACCTCACAGCTTGCAGACATTTTTATATTCACATTCATACTAATTTATTTTCGAACTATGAGGAGTTCACATGAAAATGATTCATGCTTTGTTTTTATTTAAAATAGAAAAAAAATCACATATTTGTGGCTTGTGAGGACTATTAATGTGATGATTTTTACCCTTGTCACCCCTGGTCTTTAGTCGTTACCCAAAGCTCATGACCACAGGGGAAGGTCGTAGCAAAGACCCATGGGTGAATCAGCTTCCTCCTTCCATCACTCCTGAGCAACACTCTGAGATGAGGGTTAAACTCCTCCACTGGAGGTAGGACCTTTCCTTTGACCCTCTTTTCTGGTCCAATCTATGGAATTTTTCTACCTGAAAATAAAAGATAAAACATGTTAAACTGCCCCGAGGATGTATCTCAGGTGTAAGCTTAAATGAGAGTTCACCTCATTAAACATGAAGAGATCAGCTGATTGTGCTCCTGATGGTTTAAAAGTCAAAGTGGTGACTTGAACCTGCTCCTAGGCGTATGGCGTGACATCACTGCTTCATGTGCTATGGCATGCCTTCTGTCTAAAGGTGTCACTGACATCTCACATATTACTTTAACACACGTCCATGTGACCCAGATGATCTTTTCTTTTGGTCTTTGGTGTCTGCATCACTGATGAAAGCAGACACTGACCTGTCCAATCACGGGTCAGATGCATCTGTCACACCAGACCTGATGACTGGGACCAGTTTGTCACTCATTCCTGACAGGAGACATTCTCTCTCTGCCCAAAGTGCTTCACAGAATAAAACACAATATAAACAGATAAATCAGGAATAAAAGCAGCATGGGGCTAACAGATTAATAAAATACACAACAGATAAAACACAATAAAATTCAATAAGATTCAAGTCTCACTAAAAGCCACAGCATATAAATGAGTCTTGTGATTTAAAAGATTCCAGGGATTGAGCAAACCTTGGGACCTGCAACAGAAAAAGCTCTATCACCATGAGATTTCAGCGTTTTCTTTGGAGTCACCAACAACTGTGAGCTGAACCACACCAATAGCTCGGACAAGTAAGAGGGGGGAAGGCCTTTGACAGAAAACTAACGATAAAATTTAAAACTGGATCCTGTAAGAAACAGGGAGCCAGTGCAGTGTGCAGCGTGTGAGCAGCCACATACTGGACAAGCTGATGATGCAAAACAGAGCATGGGAAGTAGCAGTAGTCCAGTCTGTCACAGATAAGTGGATAACAAGTTTGAAAAAGTTGACTGGAACGTATGGCTTTACCTTTGCCAGTTGCCTTAAATGAAAAAAGCTTGACTGGACCCCTGCACTGACATGTTTAGAAATGAGCTCTCAAAAAGCTGTTTAGTTGTAGAGCTCCAAAAAGATCCAAAACAAACATCAATCAGAAGAATCAGACGGACTTTATTGCCATATGTGTGAGCGGGTTCACATTAGGAAATTGCTGCACTACTTGGTGCAAGAATAATGCAAGAGATAAGCACAATAAAATAATCTTATAGGGCAACAATAATTAGAAACATCTAATATTTACAAGACAGGATAGGTTCTGATCATAGTGGAACAGTCAGGTGCAAACACAACACAGGGTCAGTGACTGAGGTGAGCAGTTATACAGTTGTTATTCATGAGTCTAACTGCAGAGGGGGAGAAACTGTTCTTGTGGCGAGAGGTTCTGGTCCGAATGGATCAGAGCCTCATGCCAGATGGGAGCGAGTCAAAGAGACAGTGTCCAGTATGAGACGGGTTGGCTGTGATCCAGTCTGCACGCCTCAATGTCCTGGAGGTGTACAGGTCCTGTATGGAGGGAAGTTTGCAGCCAATGACTCAGCAGAGCGCACGACTCGCTGCAGTCTCTTCATGTCCCTGCTGGTGGCTCCAGCGTACCACACGGTGATTGAGGAGGTGAGTATGGACTTGATGACTGCGGTGTAGAACTGCCTCATCGACTGTACTGGCAGGTGGAATTTGTTCAGCTGCCTCAGGAAGTTCATCCTCTGCTGGGCCTTTTTTATAACTGAAGTGATGGTGGGCTCCCACTTGAGGTCCTGGGTGATGGTGGTACCCAGGAAGCGACATGAGTCCACCATCGTGATGGGAGTGCCAGACATGGGGGGAGTGGAGCTGTGTTCTTCCTAAAGTCCAAAACTACCTCTGCTGTTTTCTAAGCGTTTAGCACCAGGTTGTTGTGGCTGCAGCAGGGCACCAACCTTTGACCTCCATGCTGTAGGCAGACTCATCCCCGTCCAAGATGAGTCTGATAACTCTGCATCACTCCTGTTGTGTCTGCTTTTATTATATGTATACTTCTTTTTTTTCAGTGTTTTTTATGAGAAATAACCTATTAGGATGCCATAACATCATAGTGTTGTCATGACAACAAGAGCCATCCAGCACTGCCCTCATGTGGACAGAGGAGAAAAATCTCTCTCTCTCTCTCTCTCTCTCTCTCTCTCTCTCTCTCTCTCTCTCTCTCTCTCTCTGATTGATAGATTATGTGTTAAGTACTGTTCATTGATTATTAATCAACATATGTAATTAAACTAGAGAAAATACTTTGTATTTCAATTTATACTTAATAATTTGATTTAAAAAATAGAAGAGTTCCCTCCAGATACAGGCAGTATAATTACTTTTTTACTTGAACCTGGATTTGGGCTTCTATATTGTTTTATGCTTTATATTAAAGATGTTGACATTTTTCATTTTCTATACCCTGATAAATGTTAGTGGTGTAGTTACATCAGATTGCCAGCAGATGGCATTATGTCATAAACAAATCATTAATGCTCTAAATTAGTTCTTTTAACTTGAAAATTCATGAATTAATAATAACTCCTCATCATTTCTAAATGTTACAATTAGCAGCTTTTATGTGAGTTTGTTTCATTTAGTCCTTTTGTAAGAATTCCAGATTCCTCCCATATGCACCAAAGATATGCACGTTTCGGATAATTTGTGTACAAAAGGTGTGCATGTGTGTGAGTGGTAGTGTGTCCTATTTGTCTCTGTGTGTCCATGTGATGTACTGGAGACCTGTCCAGGGTGTCCCCCGCCTCTCACCTGGTGACTGCTGGAGTTAGACACCTGAAGCTCAGGTTAGAATAAAATGGTTAAGATGAATGGATGAATTAGCGATTTGAACACAAAGTCAGTTATTTGCAAAAGTCACAGGTTTACACACTACTGCTATGATTATATATACAGTCTTTGAGTGGCACCCCCAGAAATGTTTCATTGGGGTGGCCAGATGGGGCCAGAAAAGGTTTTTGAGGTGGCACATACCAAATTGGTCCCTGCAGTAATTCTGGGAGAGTTTAGCCTGTGGTGATGATGAAAAATGATGATGAACATTCCAGAAAAAGACCTTTCCAACCAGTATGTGAAATGTTATTTCAACATTTATTGTAGAATTTTAAAACACGCCTGTTGCTGTCTTCACAAAAACATCCATAAAATCCATGAAGATTTAAACTTTTATTTTGAAAATAGTGAGCAGCAACAACATATTTACATTTTTTATTCTGTTAATTTATTTACTCATTAATTATATATTTTTTATTGGTTTTACATTTGGTTTGAGAGAATATCAATATGCAATTTTCTATGAGTGGCCCTGGCCACCCCTAGGGGGCACCACTGCTATGATTGCATTCTTTATTCTGGAAAAACACCTAAAATAATTAATATAACAGAAGAAATGCAACAGTTTAGTTCATGTTTTAGTTCCCTGAGGATGTATTTAAAAGATGATTTTGAGTTGCTGTGGTTTTAATGTTCTCCATCTTTTAAATGACCTCTGAACAGAATGTCTGACCCCAGCGCTGAGCGGCGAATACTGAACCTAATTAATCCAGTATGAATAAATGATCAATCACTGGGACATTGCAGACAGGAGCTGCTAATTGTTGAGTTATGAACATTTCATAAAGCTTCTTCATTAACTTTTAATCCCTCGTCTATGATTAATAACTCTGTCTGATCCTGTAGAAACAAGACTCTGGCTCTGCCACTGACAGATGGGCAAACCAACTGCTGATCACACACACACACACGCGCACGCACGCACGCACGCACGCACGCACACACACACGTACACACATTTTTTTAAGTTTGATCCATCTGTGTGTAATTTTAATATAAATTCATTTTTCTAATCCCACCTAACTGGTGCAGCAAACAGCTATGAGGGCATTGAACCAACAACCCATTAACAGATCTTCAAACCTGATTCTGCAAACATATTTTTGTTTGCTTTTGCTTTTTTTAAATTTTTTATCACTATAGATATTGTATAGCTATAGTAACTCTTCCCTGTCTGATGCAACGGTGGCAGAGGATTTAGGAACCCGCCCCATAATTGGAGGGTTGCAGGTTCACCAAACCCTTTCTCTCATTTGTAAATAAACAGCTGAGTGAGACTGGTGGAGTTTCTGTTCTGGGGGGGTCAGATGGGGTCCACCTTTCAGGGACCGGTTCCCTTTCTGCTGGATGTGAGCTCTGTAGCAAACGTGTCTCTGATCCCCTCATTTTACTCATTTTTGGTTTCTACCTACAAGTGGTTAAACAGCAATTCCTCTGGAATCCGTCACTGGTCCTCTCAACACCATCACTGGGATCTGTACTCTCCTCCTGTCAGCTGGCCATCACGCCATTCCTGCAGGATGTTCCATTGGTATCATTGCATATATAAAACAATCATCAATAAAACTCCTTCATACCTTTGCTCACTTCTCTTTCAGGCAACGTAATCTCCACGATTATTCCCAAAGCCTGCACCACTTGCTGTTTGATGACTGGAGCTCACCTCCTTCATCACAACTCAATACAACTACTCACCTCTGATCAGTTTACCTGCTTCTGACTGATTACTCAGATTATATCATGTCTTTATGTTTGTATGTGTGTGTGTGTGTTTTAATCCTATTGTAGCATGTCTGTTTTCATATCTCTCGCTGCTGCCTCCTGGCCAGGCCTTTGCTGTAAATGAGAATGGGTCGTCAGTCGACTCACCTGGCTGAATAAAGGTCAAATAAATAAATAAATAAATAAATAACACCCCGGGCCCCAAACATTGTTTTGTCAAAGCTTTTTGAAAATTAAATTAGGGAAATAATTTCTCTCCCATCTTTTCCTCCCTCTCCTTTCTTCCCTCCCCTGTACCACGCTGAAGAAACACCCACAACCTTTTGTCGCTCGACTCTATCAACCTCCACCTCCCTTTCATTAACCCCCCCACTAAACGGCAGCCTCTGGTCTTCGTCCCCTCCTCGTCTTTTGTCTCTTTCCCTCCAGAATTCCTCTCCAGAGGCAGCAGCTTCCTACTCTCTGTGTGTCCATCTGTCAGTCTCAACCACGAGCAGATGTTAGCCTCTAAAGCCCGGCCTGCAGGTGTTAAAGGGCTGCTCAGCTGGTTGGTCAGACTTCCCTAACGACAGGTGTGAGAAACCAGAGGTCACGGCTGGTTATTTACTGCGTACACACATTGTTGTCATGTTTCTGTAGCTGAGTTAGTCAGTCATCATTTTAAAAATGATTGGAAAAGTCTGATTGAACTAAAATGCATGTACAAAATGTGATGAAGTTTACAAAGCACATTGTTTTATTGCAGCTGCAGAGGAACTAGCAAACAAATCAGTTTGAACCAAAGCAGAGATCCAGATAAGGAGTGACGTGCAGTGTTCCATAGTGTCTGTTGGTTTGCTGCCCTGCACAAAACCTCAGTAGATCCTTTTTCTCCAAAAAGAGTTAGTTAGCATAGCATAGCGTGTGCTAATATATATGATTATTTATAGGCATCCCACCAATTCCAGTGCAAAATCCTGACCCCTGAGCCACCGTCGCCCCAACAAGCTGATTGTAACTTACAATCAGCTTGTTGTTACAATTTGTAAGAATAAAACAAGTCCTGGTGTGTTTGACTGCATTGTCACTAAAAATAACCTTGTGTTTCTGTCTTTAGAAATTTCTTATCTCACAAAAAAACTTCTCCGTTTGTGTAAAGATTAAATGAATAAGATCCAGTCACCTCTGCAGCTGAACTTCAAGAGACTAAACTAATTCAATTCAATTCAGTTTATTTCTGTAGCGCCAAATCTTGAAAAGATTCGTCTCCGTTCATTAAGCGAATCAGTAAAAAGTTTCCTATATAAGGAACCCAGCAGATTGCATCGAGTCACTGAGTTGTGTCAGTGTCTTTACAACAACTCCCATACTAAGCAAGCATGTAGCGACAGTGGAGAGGAAAACTCCCTTTTTAACAGGAAGAAACCTCCAGAGGATCCTGGCTCAGTATGAGCAGCCACATCTACTCTGGATTCAAACCTTACATTTAAAGTCAGTAATGGGAGTTTTTTACAAGTCAAACTGTGGAAAAAAAAATATATGTATATTTTTAAAAAATGTTGCATATCTATCACACATTTTATATGCACCACATTAAAATATACACCCGATAGCAGATCTCCTTAACATTTATTTTGAAAAGATCTTTTCTTATCATCTCATTGTATATTTAAAGCCAGTGGGTTGACAACTTGTTCATACTGATGGTGCGTTCCAGTTGTCTTCGGAACTCGGAATTATGTAACGAACTCGTTTTGCATTCCAGATTCCAACTCAGAAAAACCACATAAAACCAGAAAAAAACATTTAAAAAAATCAAACGTGAAAATGTAAACACCAGGAACAGTTAAAAAACCATAAACACCATAACTATTGATAACAAGAATAAACAACAACTCCGTGCTGTTAAATAGCAAAAAGAAAGAATGCAGAACATATAAATGATGAAAAAAATACAGATGACAACTATGGTAGCACTGGGCGCGGCCATCTTTAAAATGGTGATCTCGGGGTCCTCTGAAACGTATGAGCTCGCAGCTCGGAATTCCGAGTTCATTGCATCAGTTCCGGTTTACTTTTCTGAGAAAAACGAGTTCCGAGGACAACTGGAACGCACCCCAACTAAGAGTTTTATTTACTCCTGCATTCATGTTGTGGCGACCATGTTTGAGCTCGGTGTGGTTGTTACAAGAGCAGCACAGCAGGAGGGAAGCATCCCAACATCAACTCGGTCTGGAACAGCGATGAGATCTCACATCCTCCCCCACTGACAGTTAAAAGGCATCACCAACACAACCAGTGATGACGTCACACACACACACACACACACACACACACACACACACACACACACACACACACACACACACACACACACACACACACACACACACACACACACACACACACACACACACAGCCTCAGGGACTGTTTTCTGTTGATTAAAGCCCCAGCATGGTGTTGGGCCGGCTGATGCTGGGTAACAGTTGTGTCTCTTCTTGCATCTTTAGTTACCATTAAATGTTTGAACTGGAGCTGAAACAAGTCATCTCCATGCAAACACACCAAAGGCAGACAAGACTCTGAAAAAGGACCTCAGTGTCCACTCTAGAAGGAAACGTGGTTCATGCATACTAATACCTTGTTTTCTCCCTCCCCTTTAAGCCCCACATAAACGATCTTGTGAAGAAACTCAAACTCACATTAACAGAAAAAGTAAAACTATAACATCATAGATAATAAAAATTGCACATCACATTGCTCATAATAATTAATGACATCATTAATGTTGATTTTCTGATTGGGTTCTGTCGTTATTACATTTTCCTGCTCCCCTTTTTTCCTCCTTCTTTTCACAAATAAACCCACAGCTTCAGAGGCCACCATAGGAAATCAGCTCCACATGAATGAAACAGCTCTAAAGGAAAATACCACTCTCCAGTTTCTCACTTCTGCAAAGCCCGGGTCTGTAAACGAGTAATTAGATCAGTCTTTGTAAGAGCTCCAGTTATGTTACCAATGCATGTAAGAGCCTGCTTATCTGAGATAAACGTCTCCAACCACAAACAGATGATAAATAACAGTAAAATATACACGTTACAGATCCAGTATTTGCAAAAATCCTTTGTAGAGTAAAAACTGGCTGCAGCTATTACACAGTATGAGCCATTTTCTGCCACAGCAGCAATAAACTAATCAAATAAAATGCCTTTGTTAACCTCGTCGTGTACGTTTCCATGGGCCTTGCAGAGACAAATAAAGAATTTGTTGAACTCTTGCAGCCTTAAGAAGATGAGATGATGATGAGGCATGCTAGTCTCACAGCAGATTAGTCTGCAAACACTTGTGCTGGTTTCTGGGATATGCTGACGTCTGTGAGTTTTAACAGTTCATTCATGAAGAGAGGCAAACTGGTCTTTTCATGAATGAACTGCTAAAAGTCACAAGCTTGTAGATGCAAGAGCTGGGGGCTGGTCTGCTGTATCTGGGAACACATTCTTGAGTTGCTTCACAGCCTTTTGGCTGCTGCTGTGGTTGATTTCCAAACTTAAACAGATTCCGTTTTACTCCAAAAAACAAACAAACAAAAAAACAAAACAAGACAGTCTGTTGAAATCTTCTATTCATCTGATGTGTCTTGGTTTGAGTAGAAGCAGAAGGTTTTATTTGGAGTGAACCACATTCCCTCTCTATTTTTCTCCTCTTTTCAGATCTGGGGTGTGGGGCTTGGAGCCATGCACCTCCAGGAAAGGTCATTAAACCCAATTAGCATTTGCAATGCCAATCACGTAGATACTTTAGCTGCAGCTGTAACTCAGGCTGGAGGTGAGTACACCCCCTCTGCTCACACAACAGCGTACTGTTTGCGTGCTGACAAGCTGCTATGTTTAAATTAAAGCTGCATGCTTTAACTGCAGAAGGGAAGTGTGCATGAAATATGGACCTCTAAAGAGATCGTTTTACAATAACCATGCAGGAGAAGTTGCAGAAAGTCTTACACAAACCCCAGGCAGAATACCAGCTTGCTGTTTTCTTTACGCTGTCAATAGTCTGGTTTAACTGGTTACATAATCCCATGATTTACTGCTCCAAATTTGTAAAATTTAGTCTTTCCCGTGAAACGAGGCTTCATGCTGGACAGCTTCTATTCTCAACTTTTGTTTCTGCACAGTAAAAATAATAAAACAGGGAGATTTATTGGAGCGAAAAGAACAAACTTCTGCAAAGATCAGAATTATTCCATGGATGATTGATGCTAGACGTTTTGACTGGGGTGAAAAGGGTTAAATGTTAATCTAGTTTTTCTATTTGTTTGGGTTTCTTTTGAGGGGGAGGTGTTTATGTTTGGGATAAGCAAATACTCAGGTATCACCAAAACAGGTACAGGATTTACATTATGCATTAGCGTCTTTGGTCGCTGAAGACATTGTGCTGTGAGAACATCATAAGTAAAGAGCTGTCTTTAAATGTAGGAAAAAAAAGAGTTGTATGTATTTTTCCAATGTTGTGAAATGTGTACTTTTGGAATTCAAATAGAAATAGTGTGTCATTCATTCTTGATAGGTTTGATGATTAATTTATTTAAAAAAAAACAATCCAATATAAAGGCTGTGGCATTATCTGATTGTTTGTGATCAGCCTGAGATTATTCAAAGTTTTCATGCCAGACTGATTGAATCTGAATGTTTTGGTTAAACATTTGCAGAGTGACTGTATCAGTACAAGTGAAGGTAAACTATGTCTGCAGCTTGTAGTTTTGGTGCCATTTTGTAGGTGCCATGTCCAGTCTGATTAACCATAGGCCTATTATGATGCGTAAGAATGTATATCAACAAGTAAATTAGACAATTAATTATTTTATTTAAGAAAAACTGACTAAAAATAAGATCAGACACGTTTTTGGAGACTGAGAAGATGCTTATGTCACATCCTCTCTCCTCCTCTCCATCCGGTGAGAGAACAACAGCGGAGAGTCGTCTCGGGCTCTGATTGGTCATGCGGGTGTAAGAACGCTCCTGATTGGCTGAAAAATTGCCGCTCCTTGGCTTCTATTTTGAACATATGCGAGTCTCCTCTCCGCTCCGTCGTTCTTCTCAGAGAGCAGAAGCTGTCACGGTGAGGTGGTGTCGTGTGCTGCTGCTCTGACAATAACAGCAGTTATGTGTCTCTAGTCGTTTCACAAGGCCGAATGAGTATTTGACTCCAAACGGAGCTACCGAGTCACCTAAAGTCGGTGCTTCGGATCATATTTTTGGACATGTTTTCTTAATTTGTTGCTACCTCGCTGGTTAGCTTCCGGGTTAGCGTGGATTTTTTTTTTACTGTGTTGCTATTTGGCTTTGTTTGCTTCGCAGCGCAGATTAAATCCATCACAAAGCGCAATCGTCTCCACAAGTCTTCCAGATTGGATCGCAGAAAAGATGGAGTCCCGTTTTGGCAGTACTAGTCCGGTAAACGCCGCATTGAAACGCAGGCCCGACAGGATCCACGGCCTTTCCTCGCTTACTTTGCCCGACGTGAGCGCTTCGACCTCGCACTGTAGGAATTTGTTCTCGCCCGGGCCAGCGGCGGTTCTGTCTCCGGTCACCAACTTGGCTCTGGACATGAACAATTTAATCGGACTTGGAAGGTACTACTAAGATGTTTATGGGTTATTTGTTTGTTTTTTGCACCCTATTATTTCTACTTGTTAGACAATGCTAACCCTTTATAGATAATGTGTGACATGCATGATTTGGACTTTTGTTTACATTATTTTATGTCTTTTAATCACAGCCAGTACGATACTCCTAAAAGAAGAAAATCTCCCCCTCTTGAGAAGGCTCCCTCTTTTGCCTCTGATGCCTCCTCTGATGCTGGTGAGCTCCTGCTTTTGTGCCATGCATGAATTCATTTGATGCTCCACATCTTCTGCACATTCATATGTTTATGCTTAGAGGCTCTGTCGGTTGTTAGTTTGTTTGCAGAGCTAATATATATGAACTTGTACTTTCTGGCAGTCAAACCACTGTCAGTCACTTATAAAAGATTAACTGGGGCAGCAGAAACCTTTTAGATATTTTTCTATCAGCCTCAGTTGAAGCTGATTGGTGTTCGGTCTGTGTCGTATGCCCTGGTTCTTGCATTAATTTTGAGATTTTCATTTGTTTTTCAGGCCTTGGTTTGGATATCTCCAGCCCCGTGGATGGAGACATGGAAAATGCGTAAGTGTTCATCTGTTCTCATCCCGGCTTAACTGATCACTTTATGACCACTTTCATTCTCCTCGCCTCTAAACTGCTGCCTCTCCACTGTGTGCTTGGGTTCATCTTAGCCACGCTCCATTTCTCTTCCACAGGATTATTGTTTCTGTCGGCTCTATGTTGACTGGCTCTTCAGAGTAGCATAAAAGCATCTTCATGAGCATAACTTCTTTCCAAATATGAGCATGTAGTTGTTGATAATCCCACGAGTCACGAGTGCACAAACTGTTCGTTTCTGTCCGAGAGCCTCGGTAAAGGCCGCCCCACAGCTTACTAGCTCAGCGTTATCAGCTGCCCAGGCCTGGGTGGCCCCCCAGCTCACAGTTGGGTGAGTCTGTGCTGTCGGGGTGTGTTTCCCTTTGCAGCAGCATTGGGGGGGTTAAAGACCTCATTCACCTCCTTACAGCTGTTGAGTTGCTTGGAGGATTCCAGGTTGGGGGAGGATGCCCTGCCTTCGGCTTTAATGATACCCAACCCTCATTGGGTTTTGGCACACTTTTTCTAAGCAGCATTCTTTCAAAAGAGGGGGGGGGGTATTTTAGCATTCGTGCTATAGAAATGAGGGCGCCATCACAGAGCAACTGCTTTCCCCTCTTCTGGTTCTGAATGAATGAGACACGCTCCCCCCATCAGCAAACAAAGAGCTCTTGCAGAATGGGGGCTCCAGCAGGCATCTGGTAGATTAGCTGATCTCTGCCCACCCCCACCCCCCACATGGAGCAGCACACTGCCTCTCAGCTCCTCTCGTTTAGCATACAGGTGGGCATGGCTCCAAGGCAAAGGACCACCTCTCTTCTTTCATTCATCCAACTGTTTCCTCTGGCTTTCACGCAAGTTCAGCAGTTGTGATTATTTAAGATTAGATGAGTTTTGATGGGCTGGCACTTCATTCTTGTCTTCATTTATTATCACCATACATTCAAGATTTAGAAAATAAAATAAAATTTCTCTGTTTTTCTCCACAGGTTTGAAAGGGTCATCCATCAGTCCAGTCGGGGTTTTAACGAGTACGTTCCTTTAACCTCTTAATGCTTCTTTCTAGGAGTTGTTCATTATTCACACACCTGTTGATTTGATTTTTATTGTTCTCTCCTCTGCATCCATTAGGACAAGGGCATTTAGAAGAAACAACTCATTACCAGTAAGTTATTTTGACTTAGAAAAGGAATATAGCATTAAAACAAAGGGTGGATGGTCAAATCTGACATCAAAACAAAAAAAAAAGATGTATAAGGATTAGATTATTTAGATTTTATAACTCATGTCTTCCTGTTGTCCCCCCAACATCAGCTCCAACTCATGGGCTTCAGTCCATGTCTGAAAGGACAGGAGACGGACTCGAATCGCTACGGAGTCTTTGGCCAGCCGCTCTCTCAGATGACCGCTTCATCCAGCTCTAAGCATGACAAGGAGAACATGCCAGAGGTCAGCAGGGTCGTTGATTTGGTGGAAAACCTCTAGAAAGTGTTTATTTACCAGCGTTCTAATGGTGTTATCTCATCGATCACGGCAACAGCTTAAAGTTTATCTGTTGCTGCGGTGACAGCATTGCATCTTTTGAATGAAATTTTAGGGTTTTTTTGCATTTTCCGAGTTCCTTCTAGGACGAACTTGTGTGTGAAGTAGTAGATAGCAGAATAAAAGACTTGGCTGCATAAACTCGTATTTGGAGCTGATGATGAATTCCTGTGTTGTGAATAGAAACACGTTTTCTTGACTTTTCACAGTGATCTGGGTTTGCTTCCACAGTTTTAATTGTTTCTATCCTTTCTATTCTTTTTAGGAGTGCTTTGAATTCAAAAAACCCTCCAAGCCCGCGTCGCGGAGTCGTGGGCGCTCCTTCAACGGCGACCATCCAAAGGACGCCTTCGCCCTGCGACCCAATTCGGCGCCGGCTCTGATGGTACGACCTCGTGTGAAGAATCTGGGCTCTGAAGGCTGTGTGCTGATGTGTTTGTGTGTTTTTTCCAGCTTTCCTCACCTCCTCCAGTCACTCAGCCCGGCTCCTTTAACTCCAGCCCTTTGTTTCTGAGACGCTCCTCCCTCACCTCCTCTCTAGGCGACGACAACGATGACGGCTTCTTAGACATATTTGATGACAACATGGAGGTGAGAGGAGTGGATTAGAACAGTTGGATGTTTCTAACACAGTTGAACATGAAACAAACCGTTATGGCAGCTAAAGATGTCTAAATAATAATAAGAGGCTTTTTTGTTGCCTGCAGGATGACTCTGGGATGCCAACAGGGATGGCGAGTTTGCTCACGGCTCCGCTGATGGCCTACAGCACAGCAGAAGACTCTGTAAGCTTTGTTTCATACAATTATTCACCAAGTCTTCAGATCAACAAACGAGTAACATGACATCTTTTCTCTGCATGTTGTCCTCGTCCTCCCTGGGCTGAAGCCTGTTATCCGATGTCGACCACGGAACCTTTTTCGCTCACCTTCCACGCCCAGTCCGGTGTCCCGGCCCTGTGTGAAGCGCCCCGACTGCCCCACCGATGAAAACACTCCCATCAGGGTTAAAAGACGACGCAGCCTGGCAGGAGCCCGCGTCACCACGCTGGAGCAAACCTCGGAGTCTCTGAGATCTGTGAGTTTAGTGTGAACGTTAACGGCAGTGAACTCATCCCATAAGCAGAACTTTCTGTAGGTCGTTGTTTTTCTCAATCGTACTTACTGAGAAACGGCCCTTGTTTATGTTGTTTTAATCCCGCGCAGGATTATAATCTGTTTATAAATCCAAACTGAGACACTCAGCCGTGTCAGTTGGTGGTAAAATGTTCACTATGGTGCACTATTTCTGCAGCCGTGACTCCATGTTTATTACACACAGGTAGTACTCACCATAAGGGTGATGCACTAGACTAGATTATTTCCTCCAGCTGTAGTTAAAGGAGACTCACCGGACCTTTCTAAATGGTCGGTGTTTCTTTAACTACCTCTTAAAGTCATTTTTTTTCTCCTCCCAGAGTTTTTCTCCGCTCCAAAGATCCAAGTCCTTCTGTCACGTAGAGATTGAGAAGCTGCTCGACCGCGAGGACGGCTCTCATGAGCTGATAGGAGACTTCACTAAGGTAAGGAAGACTAGAGTCGGCAGTTTTTTTTTCTTAAACAGGTGTAATAGCGTTTCTTTTCTTTAGCCGTTCGTGCTGCCCACCGTGGAGGGCAAACATCAGGACCTGAAGTACATCACCTCTGAGATGGTGAGCCGAGCCTTTGATATCAGACCCTTCTTTGAAGGTTTAAATGCTAACAGCGGTCCTCGTTTCATGACCTTTAGATGGTGGCAGCTCTGACCGGACAGTTTGATCATTCAGTCGAGCAAATGATCGTCATCGACTGCCGCTACCCATATGAGTTTGAAGGTGGACACATCAAAGTAAGTGAACAGCCATGTGGGCGGGGCTTCAGGAAGGCCTAAAGCGTTAGAAACACCGAACATCTTTGTATATATTTTGGTGTGATCTGTTTCAGGGTGCTCTGAACCTGCATCAGGAGGAGCAGGTTGAGAATTTCCTCCTGAAGACCCCCATTTCCCCGGCCTTCTCAGACAAACGAGTTGTCATCGTCTTCCACTGCGAGTTCTCCTCGGAACGTGGCCCTAGGATGTGCCGCTTCGTCCGGGAGAAAGACCGCGCCTTGAACGAGTATCCCAAACTCCACTACCCCGAGCTCTACATCCTCAAAGATGGATACAAGGACTTCTACCATCATTTTCAGGTCTGTTTGGAGAGTTGTTGTCTAGATTGAGAATTGGCTTATTTTCATAATCAGAAACTCTAGTTTGGGCGCATTTGTAAGGTTTCGCTGCAGGACCTGCCAATGATCAACAATGTACACAGGATCATCTAGGCCACATCCAAGATGCCACAATCAAATAAAGGTTTTAAATTGTATGTGTCCACCTTCATATCTATGAAGGTAAATGAACAAGCTTCTGCCTTGGGTTGCTAAATGCTACATGCTAGCTCTTTACTAGCACAGTGAGAAAACGGCACTAATGTTAGCAGAGAGCTATCGTTTCAGAAACAAAGACTCATGATATTAACTAATCTCTGATGACGTTGGCGTTGCTTCAACACTGTGCTAACTTTGGCTAGTAAAGAGCTAGCATGTATCATCATTTAGCAACCCAAACCAGAAGCTTGTTAACTCACCTTCATAATGAATGTAGATGGACACACAATTTAAAACTGTTGTCTTTATTTGTATGTAGCATCTTAAATATGGCCTGGGTTATCCTGTTGACCGTTATCCTTGGCAGGTCTTACAACAATCGCTTAAAAAACACAATGGAGAACAAAAACAGTACTGCAACCCGGAAGTGACTCAGCTGTCTAAGAAGTCAGGAAGTGTCAAACTAGGGGTCCGTGGCATAAACCCTGTTGACCCTTAAACAATACTACAGTTGCTTCTGTTAACGTACATGCTAATGTTAGCATCGTCACACAGTTAGCTGCTAACGGATAGATAAGAAGCAGTTTAAAACTTCCATGAGCCACAGCGTCAACATTTAAATGACTCATGATCCAGTTATGGAGTTTTTTCCATGGAGCAACAAGTTGAGCCAGTCGTTATTGTCATGAGAGACTTATTCAGTTTCAGCTTCACTGTTGCTTAGGAGTGGGGCTCTTTAGGTTCCTCATGATCCGACCCCCCCCCCCCAGGTAGTGCTGCTGAATGCTAGCATGTGACATCCTCTGTGAGTCTAACCACCAGTGTTTTCTGTGCAGTCCCAGTGTGAGCCCCCATCTTACCGGCCCATGCTCCACGAAGACTTTAAGGACGACCTGAGGAAGTTCCGCCTGAAAAGCCGCACCTGGGCTGGGGAGCGCAGCAAGAGAGACATGTACAGCCGCCTGAAGAACCTGTGACTTCCTCACTGAAGCCCGAGTCCTCGCCCAGCTACAAGGAAACGGCTTTTGGGATCGCACATGCAGAAAAGAGCATTTTTACTTTTTATTTTTTTCAGATCTCAAAAGTTATTTAACTACAGCAAAGTGGAAGGTTTGTGCAGATTTTAACCGAGGACAGGTGTGACGAGCGGAAGCCTCAGCCTGAAGAGAAACCGTACAGAGATGTTATTAAAATGATTGTTTTGTTTTTTTTAAACCACTAGGACCTACTGTCTGTTCTACTTTATTTTATTTTATATGATGGCATTGGCTGCACATTCAGTGCCATCCTGCAATAATCCAACCAAACCAAGCCGCCAAAGCGTGGGTTTGTCTGATCTGACGTTTTTATTCTGTCGTATTGAAGCACTTACTGGTATGGTGCTTTATTTTGATACTTTTTTTTTAATGATTTGACTCTTTAACATCATGTGTTTTTGTTTCTTTATCGAAGTGTCGTAAAATGCAAATTGGATAAGTAAATGATGTAAAAGATGAATACAGACGATTTCTTTCCTCTTCCTGATAAGCTGTGATGGTTTTATCGTACCAAAGCACACAAACCTACCTGCTGACTTCTCAGTGATTCTTTCTGATACTACAGCTCAGCTAGAGTGAGAAGATTTATAGTCTTAACATCTTTTTGTAAAATGTTTTATGTGAATTCCTAAATTTTCAAAGTGAAACAGACGAGTCTTCGTCAGACCTGGTGTTTGTGGCGAGTCGGGAGGCTTCGGGATCATGGGGGAGCTGCTGAAATAAAGATCCAGTGTGTGTTCACAAAGATGAGCCTTTCTTCCTGAGTTCTGCTGTGTGGGACCGGTAAAGCCGGCTGCTGGTTCTGGTTCTGACTCCTCCCAGCTGATCATAACAATGATTTAAGTCTTGTGGTTTTCTTGTGGACTAAATTAGATCCAAACATCTCCCACGAACCCATAAGAAGAGCTCTTCTGCTTTTTTGTTCTGCTTGGTGGGGGACGGATTCTCTTCCTCTGTTTTTTTCTTTTTCAAACTTTCCCTCCAGCAGCCGTCTTTGGGAGTGGCCTGTGTGTTGCACTACTTGCCCCCCCCCCTCTACACACACACACACATTCCTCTAGAGGCGGCGCTGCAGTCTGACGTGTCGTGACTCGTGACTAGAGGTTAACAGTTGTTGTTGCTGGGAAAATAAAACCGGCCACCACGTGCAGGAAAAACGTGACCGTCTGGAGTACAAGCACAACTCTGGAACTCAGTATTTTTTCAAATGTGACTTTTGTAGAAACCACATAGCAGCAGAAAAGAGGAAATCCCAGTTTGCATTTCACCAAAGAGTAACTTTTTTTGTTTTTAGAAAAAAACTGAAGTTTCTTAAACTTGTTCTTAAAAAGTCAGGAAACACTTTATAATAAGAATCCCTTTATTCCTGATGTTAACTATTAAGTGTCCTTAAGATTAGGACAAAGGGCCAGAGGGTGTCTGCTTAGTAAAGCATTACTTAATATTAAGCAGTTAATACTTTAGTTTATTAATGCTTAATAATGCAGTAAGTAACCTTAATAAAGGGACCCTTATTGTAAAGTGTTATCAAAATTTTTAAATCCAAACAAGAGAAAATAACCCTCCCTGGTTTTAGATGTTCTAGACGTCTGATCAGATTCCTGAGTCTTCCTGTGGTCATTAAACTCAAACCTGAGTCTTTCTGATCAGCTGATGGGTTACTTGGTGGTAGCTGGTGCCCGTCTCCAGGGGTCAACAGGAATTCAAATCTGTGTATAAATCATGTCCAAGCAGCAGTTTGAAACCAAACCCCACCCATCCCGTCTCACCACCAACACCCAGAGGTGCTGCAGGCAGCTTTGTGAAGATAAAAGGTCACGCCTGCTCTAAACGCTGCAGCTCCGTCTCCCAAACCTGAGTGTTTAAAACCTGACAGGTGAGGCGATGGATGGAACACCTGTTGTGAGGCACAACTGGGGGAACAGGCGCTCCTTTCCCCTCACATTTCTGCTTCCTGCACATGTCTGAAGGTGATTTCCTTACAGACTCAGGATGTTTTCATCCTGCTGACATTGCACAGCTAAGATACTCTAGCTGCATTTTTAGCTTCCTTTATTTCAAACTGGCGGGCCTTGCTGTCATTGGCTCTGACAGCCACCCCTCCCATCACCCACATCCTGTTGTTCTTATTCAGCTGTTGCTTCATCACAAGGAAATGTGACTCAGAGTTACAAGAACACCCGTACGGGTATTGTAATGTAGCGGCAAGCTGCTGCACACCAGTCCTGCTTTAGTTCTGAAGGCTAAAGTCTGATCGTGTGAACCGTAGCAGCGTCAGACGGGATTCAGCTTCACTTTCACAATGATGCACAAAGACTTTAGCCAATTATTAACCTGCAGCGATCCCACCAGCTCACTGGAACCAGGGTGCGAATTACACAGAGGCTTCCGGGGGAGCCCAGTTAGACGGTGTGTTTGGGGGGGGGTGTTAATAAATTATTGCTTTATAAAGTTACAAACGTGTAGTGGGATAAATCTACCTACATTTTCCTTTTCAAGCACTTGTTTTATGTAACTATTTTCAAAATTCATAATAAAAAAGAAGAAAGTGGCCTTATTTGACCTAAATGTTTCACAAATTATCACCTGGAATTGATGGATTCTGTTGGTAATGTAGAATAATCTAATCCAGGTCTGAAGAATCTAGATGTTGTAGTTTTTACACTAGACCAGACCTAAGGTGGGTCAGATGCAATAAAGTTTGTTTTTTATACTGTCACAAATCAAATAAAGGTTTAAACAATCACAAACTGTTCTTTAAGGACTCTGCTATCAGTCTAATATAATCTAGTTAAGCTCTGAATAATCTAAGTGTTGTAGTTTTTAGCAGAGCCAGTTCTAATGTGGTCTACAGGTGAAACTCAGAAATGAGAATCTGGTGTAAAAGTCCACTTATGTCAGTAATCCAGTTTAGACTGAGAGACCATCTAAAGGCTCAGGAACCCTCTGCAGGTGTTCTGGACTCATCAGCTGATTAGAGTGTGACACTTTGAGTCTAGAATATTGAACC
This sequence comes from Aphyosemion australe, assembly GCA_006937985.1. Lineage (NCBI taxonomy): Eukaryota > Metazoa > Chordata > Actinopteri > Cyprinodontiformes > Nothobranchiidae > Aphyosemion > Aphyosemion australe. Next base: position 101,146 of record SSNS01000153.1, on the reverse strand, counting down.
TTTTCACTATATTTTAATTGAGATTCTGAATGTGGGGTTTTCATCAGCTGTAGCCATAATCATCACAATTATAACAAATAAAGGCTGAAATATCTGGAATGAGTCTGTCTCATAGATTAGTTTCACCTTTTAGGTTGAATTACTGCCACTCAGGTGTTCTTGTGCCTTTGATGAGCCTCAAGCTTCACTCAGCAGAAGCAGCTGGGTTAGGGTTAAGGTCAGACTTCAGCATCGGCCCTGTTATGACCAGAAATCTATCAGACAAACAGATTAGGATTTGTTTTGCTCTCAATGGGAAATGATCAAATGAAATTGATGTAAATATGATTACAACAACTAATTATAGGATACTATTGGACTGAAAGGCTGTGAACCAGAGACAACAGGACAGAAGTGAAGGTTTGTGCATTTAACAAAACATTTAATAAATAATCAGAGCTGCTGTAAAATATTCTCCAGTCCATCCAGACAGAATCACTGTCTCTTCTGTCTCATGATCAGCAGCAGCTGGGATGTTTATGCTCACTAAGGTTTTCTTTTTTTATCAACATTCCCACTTTCAAGTGCAGCTCACTCCTCCTCTTGTTGTGACTTTTTTTCTTGTGCTTATTCTCATCCGTTTTGATGCATCTCCATGTTTCCACCTGCCTGTTGGCGCATCTGACCTCTGGTTGTTCAGATGCTGCTGCTGTCAATCATTGCAGGAGCGTGCACGGTGTCGGATACCTCGTCTCTTTGTTCTCTCCTCCTGCCTGGGCGAACGGTAGCTGACGGTGATGTGTGCGCGGTGCGCAGCAGCGATGCGCCTTTTGCGCGTTTGGAGAGAATGAGTACTCGTGCGCAAAACGAGGCCCCTCATGGAGCGCGTGTTCTGCATATATCGGGAGGGGCCCACTTAAAGCTCTGGATTTGCTCAAATAAGATGTTTGAGCTCAACAAGGTTGTAGTTCTCTTGTGGTATGAGCAGAGCGCGCTCGGAGTGCAGCTTGTAATGAGCGCGCGCGACTTTTTCAGTTGGGAGGCGCGGAGCAGCTGGAGAAACATAACAATGATGGAACGTACGAGAATATTTGACGCAATACCGGTGCGCAGAGGTGCGGGTTTCAGTGATCAACAGGAGAGGGAGGGGGAGAGAGCGTCAGGAACAAATGAAAGACAGAAAGGCTGCCAGATAATATGAGCGAACATGAACGATCGCGTGTTAATTATGTTTTTTGGTGGCGCCACTTACTGTGGCCGTGCGCAGGACCACCAATCAGCGCTGCCGCTCTCCATTCTCTCCGCCCAAAATAATCTCTGCTTGAGAGTCCAAATAAATAATGTAATATAGGTAGAAACTTGATCTTTTTTCGGGCTCCCCCTGGGTGTGTCAGTTGAGGGCTTCTAGGGGAGCCCGTCACCCTTTCAGGGGAGCCGGGCTCCCTTTAGCTCCCCCGTAATTCGAACCCTGACTGGAACAAATGTGTACAAACTGGTTTAATCATTGAGTGTGTGGGTGTGACAGGATTACATTTCACTCACACACGTTCTGATAAAAACGTCTGCTCAAAAACATAAAGGGAACACTTAAACAACACAATGTGACTCCAAGCCAAACACACTTCTGTGAAATCAAACTGTTCACTTAGGAAGCAACACTTATCGACAATCATTTTCACCTGCTGTTGTGCAAATGGAACAGACAACAGGTGGAAATTATAGGCAATTAGCAGGACATCCCCAATAAGGGAGTGGTTTTGCAGATGGTGACCACATACCACTTCGTGCTTTCTGGCTGATGTTTTGGTCTCTTTTGTATGCTGGCGGTGCTTCACTCTAGTGGTAGCATGAGACGGAATCTACAATCCACACAAGTGGCTCAGGTAGTGCAGCTCATCCAGGATGGTGCATCAGTGCGAGCTGTGGCAAGGTTTGCTGTGTCTGGAGCATGGAGGTGCTACCACAAATGTGAGAAAGTGACTTTTTGTTTTAAAAAAATGGCTACAGTACCCAAATTTGACCACAGGATGCAATTCTTACTTCATCCTTACTTAGTGCACCTTTAAGGACTGAGGATGACAAAGTTCTCACGAAGCTGGGGTGGATGTCCTCTACCCGCACACACACACACACACACACACACACTGAAACCAGCAGCAGCTGCTGGATTAACAGCTGCCTCTGTTTGCCTACTGTGACCCTCTGAACCCACTCATCCTCTCTTCAGTCTCCTTCTGGCTCTCGTTTGTTTTTTCCACCCTACAGGTAGTTGAAGCTCATTCACACACACACACACACACACACACACACACACACACACACACACACACACACACACACACACACACACACATTTACTGATTTCAGCAGCTTGTATTAATTTATTATCTAATCCCCATGAATAAAGCCTGACATGTATTCACAGAACATAAAGAGAAAAGGACACAAACCAAAGTATAAAACTAATAAAAAACAAAAGGTCAAATATATAAATATCTGTTAATATAAATTTCTACAGCACATTCCACATATGATCTGATAGAGTCTATTTTTATTTTTGATTGATTCATTTGGGGGACAGAATCACGAGCGCCCTCTTCTGGTTGAACCAACGCGATACAACAGTTAAACGAGGAGAGGTCACGTGACCAAGGCGGAAGTACAAACATCAACAGAGAGATTATTCTTCCTGGGCTCTGAGGGGCTTCTCTAACGGAACATGGTCCGGTGTTTCCTGATCCACACCGTGTGTCCCGTCAGCGCGCTGTCTGCCGGGGAGACTCGGGTACTTTACTCCCGGGTCTTCGGTCCAGACGAGGCGGTTCTGTGTGAGCAGCACCGGGAGCTCAGCCCGGAGGACAGGCGGCTGCTGCAAAAGGAGAAGATCAGCGTGGTAGCGAGGTATCTACAGTGGTTTCCACATGCTGAGTGTTCTTCCAGAGAGTTCTGGAGCAGGTCCGGTTTGAGGGACACTTGTCCCAGTTGACTGCAAGGCTGTCAGGACCACACCTGGAGGCAGGTAGTGAGGAGCGGGTTTCCTCATCAGTACCAGTTATCCTCCAGCTTCCCTCTGACAGGCTGACATCCGAGCAGGAAGCTGCTTCCTGGGGTCCTTTCTGCCACCCAGAACTGGGTCCTTCCAAACAATTAGGAGTCCATCATTTACCTGTGACGTGTCTGCTCACCTGGAAGATGTCAGTCTGATTTCTATCCAGCCAGAGCAGATGCTGAAGAATCCTCTTCTTACTCCTGACCTGCTGTCACTAAGCAGGAAGCTGCTGTGTGGACGAATTAAAACCAAACATAAACACACTTTAATCAATGGCTTTGATTCACAGCATCACCATGCACAACACTTTTAAATCACTAGAAATGTTTGATGAATTTCTCTTTTTGATGTTTTAAGCAGAAGAAAAATACCAGCTACCTAACTGTGTTATCTACCAGAGGAATAATTCCTGTCTGATCGTCACCACGACCTCCAGCAGTGATAACAGCAGCTTCTCCTCCTCAGGCAGGTCCGGAGTGCCGTCTCTCTGTCCCGGGAGGCTTCAGGTCGCCCGCTGGTGGACCTAGCTCCAGGTCTAGAGGCTGCAGCTGTTCAGGATGCAGACAGCGGAGTGATGCGCCTGAGAGCAGGAGACCCTTTCTCTGGAGAGACGGTGGTCTTGTGGCTAGGGGTCCACAGTCTGGCTTTCGCTCTGGTCTGTGAGCCCCACGAGAACCTGCTGCTGGCCGAGGGAACCCTGAGGAACCTGAGCCAGCACTGCTTGGAGAGCCTGCACATGCTGGGGCAGGGCAGCGAGGTGAGTGGACCAGGTTTAACACAACCACAGCACTTCATTTGGAAAATAAGAAATGATGATGAATGAAAATGATGTAATGAATGTCTCCTGTTGATTTAGTGACAACTAGAGAGAGGTTTTAGGAGCAGGGTGTTGCACTTTGCAGACGCTCCCTGGATGCTCGTCTCTGCAGCAGCTGCACAATAAAACAAACCTCATCATACCTGATTTAAATCATCCTGTAGGCGTTGATCAGCGTAACCATGTCCCTGTTTACAGTTACCCTGTTTACAGTTACACACATGAGCTCATCAACTCAGAGTTTACTCTGAATGAACCAGTGTGCAGCTGGATGCTGAGATGGGTCTGAGCAGAGAAAAACCTCCTTTAGCTTCGGTGATGACCCAATCTCTGCATCAGTTTTTGGAGACACAGAAGTCCTCTCGTGTCTGTCTGGTTGCTGACTTAGCTTGATGCAAAGCTTCTAACGCGGTTTCGCCATTTCTGTTCTCAGCACCAGCAGTATTTGTTCCCGTTTTTTAAAGATTTTTTTTATCTCAGGAGGAGTTGCAAAGCTCCACAGCAGAAGCCTTATTGCTAGCTGCCACCACGGCAAAGCAGCAGGAGTTAGAAGACCTGCCTGTGGAAAAGCTTTGTGTTCCTGTTGATCTACAGCAGCAGTGCAGAGATTTGTGTATTTATTTTATCTGTTTGTATTTTCACGTTGAGGAAAAGGTGCAAGAGTTGTTTGTTTTGATCTTTCTGCTTTTGGGAGTCTGTTTAAAGGAGCTGGGGGTAGGGAGCCCTGGTCCTGGAGAGCCGCTATCCAGCATGTTTTAGAGGTTTCCCTGCTTCAACACAGTTGATTCACCTGTTCAGCAGCTCATCAGGCTCTGCAGAAGCCTGTTTATCACCTGCTGATTAAAATCAGGTGTGGTGAAGCAGGGAAACCTCTAAAACGTGCTGGATAGCAGCTGAGTCAGATCATGCTATTTTAAACCTTTGAGAGCAAAGATAGGCACAATATATGATACCGTTGGCACTATGAGATGTCATTTTATCTTAAATTAGTTATTTTTGTCAGCCTGAATTTGCACCTGGAAATGAAACGGTCTGTTTTAGTGAAGCTCCGCCCACGCCTGCTCCAAAAACATAGCGTCTAAGGCGAGTCAATTGTTGTATTGGGACTGGTGGTCTAGCAGTTAAAGCATCTGCCTTTCATCTTGTTTATCCATGTCCTGATGCCGGTTCGACTCCCGGTGTCGGCACTAATTTATTCAGCCAGCTGAAGCAGATTTCATTTTTTTATATATTTTAGTTTTATTGATTATTTTCTGCAAAATATTTTGTGTCTCTAAAGATCTTTGAATTTGGTCGTTTCCAAGCAGCATTTTAGTGGATTTACTCTGCTGACCTCACATAAACTCACACTGGCTATATAAACAAAGAAAGTAAAAAAAACAAAATTGTCCTTAATATTTTAAACAGTAATAAAGGGCTGGAAACATAATACTGGAAAGTGTAGCTAGAGAAGAAGAAAATAAGTTGCTGCCGAGACCAGGAGTCGAACCGGTGTAAGGTCAAAGCAAAACAGCATGCAAGACAGGTGCTGTAACCACTAGGCTGCTAAGTCTGTTACAAAATGTTGGTCACCTAAGACACGTGTCCTGTGCTGGCCATTACGTGCATCTTTGTGGACACTCTGGTACCAGTGGAGGTTTAGTCAAGTCAACTCTATTTCTATAGCGCTTTACAACAGCATGAAAGCTGACCCAAGTCATCTGTGACATGAAGGTCTGCAGCATGACATCAACCGCTCTAAGCCCGCAACTCAGAGAAAGTGGGCGTTAGTGACCTATATCCAGGGGAGGCGGCTTCCAGATCCGAGACTAGCTTCAGGGGGAGGAGCAATTTGTCCCGCATGAACTTAAGTTTGAAAAAATTGAAGCTGAGTCAGGAAAATGCATGAATGCAGCCAAAAACGGGTTTGGGGGTGTTTCTCATGAGGAAATGACAATATCACCTGGTACAAAGCTCCAAAAAGTCCATTTTTCACGCTATGGAACCTTTAAATGAGGGGAAAGACGTCCAGCTTTTAGCATTTTTGTCTCTTTCTTGTTTTAGCTAACCCGTACCAACCTGTGACCCCAGAACGGAGGTAGACGTGTCCTGTTGGATAATGTAAAATAGAGAAAACCGTCTTTAGGATAACTCCATGAAGTGTTTCAGAGAACTGGAGGTTCACCTTTACCGCTCAAACATTAGCTGCCAGCTTTAGGTCCTCCTCACAGCAGATGTTTGTGTTTGAACGATGCAGCTGATGCTTTGTTTGATGCTGGATTTCAGGGTTAGGTTCTGGACTGGGTCCCTCGTTAACACCTGAGCTTGGCCCTAGTCAGAACCAACAGACCTGTAGCTTCAGAAATGGGATCTGTCTGCTTTTTGTTTTCTTTCTCCTTCCTTCCTGTTAGCCTCACATCTACCAACACTTTAAAAACGAGTCCCTGACCGCTCTTCTCCTCCAGGTCCTGCTGAAGAGCAGCCGTGTTGATGTCCTGCTCAGCCGCCTGCTTCCTCATGGGCAGCTCCTCTTCCTCAACCATCGCTTCACCCAGAGTCTGGAGAAGGACGTGGCGTCTTTTCTGCTCAAATGAGTCCAAGTGGCTGCAGCTGTAGGTTAACACCTGCTTCCAGCCACTGGGACCTTCAGCTGCTAAACTCCCAGCCTGTTTACCTTTGGTGACATTTCTGCGTTAGGAGCGGATGGCGTGCGGCTGCCGAGTGCACGCCGCGTAAACCCAGAGTGGGAAACGTCTCCCTCAGCCACTCGCAGCTCACCGCTGGCTGTTTACTGTGTGGGAGGCTTCACTTCAAATCGCGTTTGTCAAATTGAAGAGTGGAAAGGAAAATGTGGCAGATTAAAGAGTGCAGCTGAAGAGACCAGTTAAGACTCACTTGTCAGGATCAAAGTGTGCCATTTATCTAATTTAGCACACTCAGAATGTCACGGTGTGGCCTCCAGGAGCCACTTTTGGCTTGGTTTTTGTGTTTTCACAGGGTACAGAAAGCAAAAATGAATATTGAAAGATGCTTTATTGTTATTTCCAACAGTGTGAGATAGAAGCAACCTCTTTTTGATGTGTGTGTGTGTTTTTCCCCCTTTTTTGATTGTGAGTTTGATATGTTATTGAACCAAGGAACAGCTGTGGAACAGAGAAAGATGAAAGTCAGATCTGTTTAATGTCAGAGATGTCACGGGAAGCTGCTCGTAGAAAAATATAATAAACAAGAAATGATGAGAAGAAACCTCAAAAATTCTGACATCATGAAGAAAAATGTGAAAGTCTGATGTGTCGACCGTCGTCTCTTGCTAGCAGCTAAGGATGAGGGAAGCTTAACTAGATGCTACCTATAGCATTTGCTGCCTGCAGGAGTTTTTGTTTCCTCTATTTTAGACAAGATGTCTCCAGAACAGTTAGACAGATCAAATGTAATATTATGTTATTTGTATTCAAACATCCTCTATATTCTTTTAAAAATTATTTTAATAGTTTTTTCTGTTTACCTTCAGCGTGCAGTAAAGCAATGAGGTCATAAAATCTGTTTTCAATAGTTGTCATTGATCTGGATTTAAAAATTAATTATGCTCTAAATTAAAAATATGTAATTAATGTTGCTGAATTAAAAATCCTGTATTTATTTACGAATCCCATTAATTGTCGTGCTATTCGTCGTCCTCAGTTTGAATGGGTTTATGCAGAAGCCTGTTAATCACCTGCTGATTGAAATCAGGTGTGTTGAAGCAGAGTTAAAACTAAAACGTGCTGGATACCGGCCCTCCAGGACCAGGATTGAACATTGAATTGGCAAAGTGTGGATCAAGGGTGCAAAAGGGGCGTGGTCACCTTCCGCACTTGAGAATCGGGACACTCTATGCACTCGCACCTGTGGCCGGAAACATGCAATTGAAGGGCGCAAGGGTGGAAGTGCAAGTATTGGGATTGGGCCTTAATCTGCTCGTTCAAACAGCTGCTGACTGGTTCAGCACTCCATTAATCCAAGATCAGGTCTTGGGGGCAGCAACTTAAGCAGAGAAGCCTAGATTTCCCTCTCCTCAGCCACTTGCCAGCTCCTCCGGGGAATCCCAAGGCGTTCCCTGGCCAGCCAAGAAACAGTCCCTCCAGCGTGTCCCAGGTCTTCCCTTGGGTCTCCTCCCAGTTGGGCATGCCCGAAAAACCTCACCCGGGAGGCATCTTAACCAGATGCCAGAGCCACCTCAACTGGCTCCTCTTGATGTGGAGGAGCAGCGGGTCTACTCCGAGCCCCTCCCAGATGACCAAGCTTCTCACCATATCTCTAAGGGAGAGCTCAGACACCCTGTGGAGAAAACTCATTTGGGCTGCTTGTATCCGAGATGTCATTCTTTTGGTCACTACCCAAAGCTCGTGACCATAGGTGAGGGTAGGAACATAGATCGATGGCTCATCAGCCGATGCAGCGCAGCTGTGCGTGTGACTCCTCTGCTGTGGAACTGTCAGTGTCTCAGCAGCAGAAACGGTAATAATGGCTAAAAAGAACAAAAGTGCAGTACCAGCTTTCAGACACTGGAGGGCAGCAACTCCCCATCTTCCCTTCATTTGTAAATGCTGGAAACAAGAGTGTTGTTCTGTTTTATGCCAGAGGAGGGTGCAAATTCCCCGTTCTTTCAAGGCAAAGTAACAGTGTTTGGAAGAATTTAGAGGAAATGTTTCTTTTAATGTTATAAATACAGTTCCTTTTCCTTCTACTCCTCCTCCTTATTTCTAATATTCCCAGGGGGGGTCCTTTATTAATCTCAGAATTTCTTGTTTTTTGTTTTAAAAAATATTTCTGAACTGTAATT